>JAQIWG010007529.1:0-12232 GCA_034695025.1 Chamaedrilus cognettii
CCTCAGATATGGAGTGCAGAGTCTACACCTCTACAGGAGGAGCGTGTTTATCATACTCACCTGCGTGACGTTAATCATCCGACGACTCGTTTGCTTGAAAAGTGGCGTCTGTTTGATCGCAAAATGATAGATCCAGCAGTAGTGAAGTCCCCGTCTTCTGTCATGTGTACGGGAACAAGGAGGACACTTTGAACATCAGCTATGACTAAATTTCTGGACAGATTGCTTTTAACTTGACAGTACGCACACAATAGGCAGCAACTAATGTGGCAACTTTTTTTTTCAGCACTTTTTTTTAAAACAGCCATAATTTTGTCAAAATTGCTCGAATTTCTCTATAAATTTCCAAGTTGGTGTAGATATGACTACAGTTGGTGTGTATAAAGTTTCAGATCAATCTGATCACTTTTGACCGAGTTATGACAAGTTTAAAGTGTGGTCATCGGGACTGGGTGTATTTAATCCAGTTAATAATAGTCATACTAGAAACTGTCACCAATATGAAATAAGTCAATTTAGAAGAAACCATTAAGGGCTGGCTTTTCCAACACGGATTAAATGATGGTTCAGAATTTTAGCCTATGTAAAAAGATGGGTTAAATCGTGAACTACCATTAAAGCTGTATTGGAGAAACCAGCCCTAAAGCTCTTAATCTAGAAAGAGTTGAAAGTCCAGTTGTTTTGTGATAATTTAAATTCTGGGCAAAGTTCAATGGTTCATGGGGTTGGTACTCAAAACTATGCGTACTCAAAATTAAGCATTCTCAACAAAATAAAATTTGAATAATGTTTGTAGGACATTGGTATGTTTTGCTCTGACTTCTAAGTTCTTGCCATCAACTATCTAACACTGCGAATTTCTATTAACCTTGAACGCTACCCCGCAGTTGATTGGTACTATTTTCAGTTGAATACTTAGCCCAATACACCGAAACATCCAATACACTAAGCTGCGCAACCAAGACTAGTTTTACCAATGGGCGGCCTTATGGTAAGATCAAAGAGGTTATTATAAACCTGGATCGTCGCTGCCGATCCGTCAAGCGCATGGGGCAAAGCGGCCATCTGCTATTAAAATCTCCCGCAATTACTTAAGCACTTTCACTACTCAGTCAGTAAGCTGTGAGTAATTGTCCTGATCAATCGTAGCCGAGCCCTATTATCCGACTACATTCGCTATTAGCCGCAAATCTAGCGTTGATTTCCTGTCTACAGTTCCTGCTGTAGGGTCTTTGGGTGCGATCAGAGAAATTTAATATTCGTTAGTTCAACGAGTGGTTCTCCGGTCTAATTTATTAGCGATGGCATCCAATGGAAGCTATCACTGTTGAGCAATTGCCTACCACTTGATATCATGGAGTGAAAGTAATAACTATTACCCTACACTTGTGTAGCACTCGATAACACGAAGTGTAACTCAACAGAATGAAGAATTGAGTGTTATTATTTCTACAGGATGTGTGTGGGTGTGGGATATAATCGTTTCTCAATTATTATTTGCTGAGAACATTGGTTCTCCACATTGGTTAAATGATAATCTAATGACTATTTTTAAGCGTGTTATCACTTGTAGGCCTACATCGCCGCCAATACAAATTTACACTTGATTTGCTGTTCACCTCGATTAATCATTTCCGTTTCCGGTCAGTGACTGGAGGCGGTTAGAACCTCAGTACTTTCAGCGGAAGCGCTAGAGGAGCTAAAAGGGGCATTACCCCCTCCCAATTGGGAAAGTTAACCCCCGACTTGCCCTCTACTCTTCGCTTCATTTTTTATTGAGCCCTCCCTAGTTATCACTCCAAAATAAGCGTTGCCCCTCAACTCAGAAAGTATTTCCCTTTACCTCATTTCTTTGCCTCATTTTGTTTCTCCAACTTTCAACGTTCCGCCCCTCGCCTTCCAGTTATGGGTTTGGTACGGAAGGGAAAAAGTCTCCGCCAGCAACTAGCCCTCCCCCCCCAATCGCCAACCCGCCAATCGCCCCCCTCCCTACCCCCATCCGATCGTCAGTTTTGTAAGGGAGCCAAAAAAGTATAAACTAGGCCTGGTCCCGCACTTTTTCAGTTTGCCCTCACTTTGTCCCTCCACCACTCAAAAATTTCGACCCCGCCCCTCAAACTCAGTACACTCCATTTCTGTTAATAACTGTCGCTGGTGCGGGTGTCAGACAGTTCACGCTTGCCCTGCGCTGGTCAATCGAGCGGGTCATGCGTTAACGACGCAACCCTGGCAACGGGCGCCGGGGCGCATGGCGCAACCCGTTTTGAGTGTTTGAAGAATAAACAGGAAGAAAGAGCCTGACGCATGCGCACAAAGACTTGGTTCTGGGCGCACATCTGTTAGTGATATAAGCGTCCGCTGTAGTTGGACTGCTGCCCTAACGAGACCACTGATAGGAATAGTACCCTTCTGGCAATGCTAACTTAAGTGTTTGGAGTCCAGCGTGTGTCTTATGACTTACCGGCGCTAATTCCTTCGTGTGGCGTGTGATGTCTTTGCGGACAAAGCTTTGCAGGCGGTCTACAGAGCTTGCTTACTGCCTGAGTGAGATGGTAGATATGTTCACAGACAAAGAAACCGTGCAAGGGTTATGGAAAAGAGGCGTAGTGTCGTGTGAAATATAGTTTCATTTTTCTTGATTTTTACTTCCGCTAGGTCTTTGCGAATCAACCGTGTAAAAGTATGATCATGATAGATGATTGGATAGTAAAAGAAGCCTAATGGAATAGAATTATTCAATACATGAAGGTACAATCGAAATAAATGCTAATGCATTTTATTTAGCCGCTGGCATTGTATTCTATGCTTTAATAAATGTTCTAAGATATGATTCTATAAATATATGATAGATATAATATATGAAAGATATGATACTATAAATATAAACTTTAATCATTTAATTTAAAAATCAAAATAACGATAGGATGGATTTGGAGTCAGTTTTTGTGTCTGGTGGGACTATGCGCTATGAAAAAATCTATGTCAAATTGTATAACGCTAGCGAATTGAACAGTTCGTTCGTTTTCAGTTTAATTTCCTGATAGCCACACAGGTTGAGGGTGTTTTGTATGCGACGACACCGTGTATAGTTCACAGGTTGCAGGCCTGTGTAGAGCTTACTTTCTCAATATGTGTTGTAATAAAGAAGAGGGAAAGAGGGCCACGCACAGAATCGCTCCCACTTTTTTGTTGCATTTGACGACTCGCCCAGGGAGCTCTGAGTTGCATGCGAATTTTTTTACCCAGCTTGCAGGGAGTGGATCCTAGCTGTATACTTCACAGTTCTTACCCTAAATATCTCTAGCTTTCTCCAGATTAGCCAGCATGACATTGCTGACATTGTCTTCTACACTCACGGTTGATAGACAAAGCGCCACCGCTCCACATTGTTCTACCACTAGCTGACACTCGCTGACGTCTCTTCCATCTGCTTGACCACAGCTGAACAATAAGCAGGGTAATCTGCGTGAATAAAACGCAGTCTAAGGGTCTCTTTCAACCATGCTTATTTTGCATGCAATTTTGCATGAAATTTTGCATGCAAACTTGTTAAAGCGGACGGACGACCGTTGTCACGACAACGATTTCCTTAGCTGGGTTTTATGCACAGCTTTTTCCTTAACTGGGTTTCATGCAAGTCTTGCATGAAACTCAATTAGAAACATTTTACATTGTAATTTTCTTGACACGGTTGCATGCAAAATTGTATATGCAAAATGTGCATCGTGGAAAGTAGGCCTAAGGCGTGACACTTCTGTTGACGCCGAGCGCTCTTCCCTGAATGCTGAATTAAGGTGTAGTGGAGTATGGCAGGCCAAGTAGGGCTTCACGCCTGCTGAAGCGGCTTCACGCCTGCTACTCTAATACGCTGACACCCACACACAAGGGTTGTTAATAGCGCAAACTTTATCCTTTCAATGGTTCCCTAAGCGGCATTTCATTGCTGGCGTTTAACGACCGCCCTCGTGAATGAAACCGACAGGCTTAGTCATAATGAAGGAAAGGGTCAGATCTGTGAAACGGAGCGGGTGTCCCGTGGGAAAATATTCCTCTCAAAAAGTATCCCTCTGTCGTTTTTCTTTCAAGATTTCTTCTACAATTGTTTATCAAGTGCTCCAAAACTTTCAGCCGTGGTAGCCAGCATCTTGCTGATTATGTGCATACAATTTAGTTGTACGCAGCTTAATTTCCTTTCTTTTACGGTACTCTAACTTTTAATGACATATTTACAACACTCTACAAAGATGCCTCAAACGAATCATTCCGAATCTAGTTTTTATGTTATTTGAAACCGTTTGATTGCGTCGCGGGGCGATGAGATATCACGGGGATACTTTATTTCGTGACACCGGCAGGCGCGGGTCTGCTATTGTAAGTCAGTAAATGGCGGCGATGTGATTCGGTCCCGAACCGAGCAATCAGTGTATGGTGGTGGTCACGCGTCAGGCTTGACGATGTAATAATTATGCCGTTAAAGTGTAGATATGCTGGTGTGATTTGTCATTTAGCTGGACGACTGACAAAGACATTAGTACGCTGCTGTACCATGCGACGGTGGTTGACACGGTGTGTTACAGTACGCGCATATAGTGCATTGCACAGCTGGCCGTAATGTGTAGCACCACTTGCTACAATGTATACATGCGATTTTAGTTGTAGGCCTGATCACTTTTTGGCACCATTTTATATGTATGCTAATTAAGGTTCGTCTTATTTTTATTTAGAACGCGATGACGTAGAACATCAATTATTCATGTGCAGTATGCGGTACCAAAAATTGGATGAAAAAGGGAGACCGGGGGCCTCAGCGGCTCCATCGTGGTTTTCATAAAATAAATAGGTAGATGCGATGCAATCAAAGTATCATTACAATCATCAACCGTCTGCCCCCTGCAGGCCGGGGAACAAAGAATTGGCTTGCAGACTAGATACCGCCAGCGAGTCGTACAAGGCGTACGAGGCGACTAAGGAAGGAGGAGCGGTCTGTGCGTAGCTCTCCCGCGCAGACTGGACTGTAATAGTCTTCGTTAGCCTACTAAAAACGGTCCTAAAACTACCACCCCATTGATCAATCAATCAATCAAACAATCAATCAATCAATCAATCAATCAATCAATCAATCAATCAATCAATCAATCAATTTGTTTTTTCTGTCATTGTGCATGATTGATGGATAGATGAACAATAAGTTAAAACGCCACTGTGCTTGAAAATCAATTTAAAGTAAATACAAAACTGACAGCTTTGCAGTACAGAGCACACACTATATACTATACTATACACTATATAGAGCAGTTTTGTAGAATTCATTTCAAGCATGCCATGTCACAGATGGTGTCATGCGCGGCCAAAAATGATATATGGTCTTCCATTTATAATTGAAGAAACTGACGCTGTCAAAATATATATGACGTCAGTACTTTTTGTGAGAGAAGAATCGTTGGAGGAGACTTAAAACGTATTGCTCTATGTGTCTGTCTACGTGTCTGTCTAAGTGTTACAGTGTCTCTCTATGTGTCTGTCTACGTGTCTGTCGAAGTGTTTGCCTTCTGCTTATCTATCAGACCCATTGCCTTTATAGTGTAGCATATTGCATTAGTACAACATTTGTCTGTAAAACTAGATATAAATGGTAAGCTCTATCAAATTTTCGTCGATTTCAGTTTATTAGTACTTATTATTAGTTTATTTCCACTTCATTCGATAGGGGCGTTATAGTAATTGTACTTGCCGATGTCGTTTCTTTTATTCGCATAACATATGCAGTGCTGTGATAAATATCCCCAGGAAAGCCGGGGGAAACAAAGAATTGGTTTGCAGCCCCGAGCTTCCCGGGCGAGTCATAACAAAGGGAAGAAGCTAAAGTTTTTTGCGTGGCCTGGAAGCGGTGAGTCGCACTGTAATAGTCTTTGTTACTACACACGATCCTTAAACTATAAAAACTAACGACAACAAAGCGTTTGCGCTGTTAATGACGAATACCACCATTTTGCTTCCTAAACCATTGTCTCGCTATTTTTTCAAGCAGCGTTTTTCGCAGGATTTTTTTTCAGGGGGGATGTACAAATTTTCAGAGGGGGCGTAATTTGTGTTCTTGTCCTCAGTGCAGACCTTACGACCGGAGGGGGGATGGGTGCTAATAGAAATATTGTGCAAACCATTGTTAACAGTACTGGTACTTCTCCCTTTCTTGTCTATACCCTACGTTTTCACCCGCGGGAGCGATATTTTTTTAAAATCCTAATACCCCCCTACGAGGCTATATTACACCCCGCCCCCGGGGGATCAGCCGTTGGCGGAGTGTTAACAAAAAACTGGGGGACGGTTTTACACCCCCCTGGGGGGTCAGCCCTTGGGGGAGTGTCCAATAAAAACTGGGGGGGTTAAGCGCCCCCAGGGGGGTCTGCAAAATTCCTTGGTTTTAGGTCACTTTAAAGCGATTCCCATAATTGTTGGTCGGACGCGTGGCCTGGATTTCAGCTGATTGAAATCGATCCGAACTAGAGTGCGATTGCTGTACATCCGATATCACTCAGGTCCTGTGATACATCTGGGTATAATTGACACCCTTGTGTGGACGCCGGGGTCGCGTGAATGACTCGTATCACTCGTAATATCAACGGGTAGAGTTGCTGGTGACACGAGTATCTTTTATTATGATTGTCGCGCTGATTAAAAGTCCTCTTGAGTTCCGAGAGTAAACCGGTAGAGCGGAGTGGAAAGTCGGGTTATCGATCACACTTTGAATGAGCCCTGTTTCGCTAGTTGACGACAGTGCGGTTTTTAAATCTTTACTGTTAAATGACGGCGTCATGTAAATGTTTAACGCATTGGAGACATGCGCTATGATCCCTGTAACAAATCGAAAATAAATATGGCGTTGGAAGTAAAATACATCTGTACTTTCGTGGTGTTTGTGAAACGTGCGTTTAAAACTGTATAGTAGACGACTGCGTCCTTGATGGGACTTTGCTGATGCTGATGCTTTCTAATGTAATGTAATGTTGCCGATGTAACCCTAACTTTCAAAGTTTTAAACATCCGTCGAGACTGTATCCATCTCCCCATATTTAGGTTCTGTTTTTGAATTGCTGATGCTTTCGCAAGCGGACTTCCTTCTGACAGGACGCTAACAAAAGGCTAACCCAATACAATAATGGCTTCCAATTAGTATTCTTTAAAAAAATACTATATACTACATAAAAATATGTACATAAAAATACATAAAAATACATTAAAATACATTAAAATGCATTAAAATACAATCGAATACGGTGAAAACATTAAAATACAGTTAAAGAGCAGTTAAAGTCGGGTAGTCGCCCGTCTGGGCCCTCTCCAGACCCCGATTAGCATTCTTCAATTTATTTGAGATATCGGTTGCGATACCCTACGATATTCTCTATTTAGTCGATCTATTCAGTTTATTCAACTAAAAACCTCAGAAATTGAAACAGCTATGCATTTATGTTTTGAGGTTCAGACTTGAGGTTCTATAGGGCACTGTAGCTTCATAACTAGCAGTCATGAAATTTGAACCCCCACCGCGGGGTTTCTTATTCCGCTTGGCGATAACCACTAGACCACGGCGCCTCGTCTATGACCCCCTGTATTGAAAATAAATTATGTCTGGTTTACTTTGCATGTAAGGTAATACCCAAGTTATCATGCTCGAGGGAGCCCAGAGTATCAACAATGGAGTGAAGATTCTATCTTGGAGCATGCTTGGCGTTGCTTTCCTGGACCGCAGCTGTAGATGGGCGTGGTGGGGGTGCATCCCCCTAAGCAAATGTATAAGAGATGCTTTTGCTTGGCACCCCACCAAGCCCAACGAACGAAATATTGCTGCCTGTGTGTTGCTCTTCCAAGCGAAGAAGCTGGTGTACTTAAATGGCTTAGTGAATACCATATTGGTTGGTACGTTAAAGCCTTTCCGGCCTTTTTCTGATTATGGGGTTTTGGGTTAAGTTAACTATATTCCATTCTTTCGTTCTGATTATTGTGTTGTTGTTGTTGCTATAACCCCTTGCGGGGGAGCCCCTTACGGCGAAAAGGTGATGCCCCATTGCACCAGCTGATGGTCGCTGGTGGTGGTTCCACCGTAGACTGGTGGGCATCGTAGGAACACTTGTGGCTGACGAATTTAAACCACCTTTGCCAAAGGTTGCACGAAGTGACTCTAGATGTTTGCCGCTGACGGGATTGGAATGGAAAATTTAATTTGCAACCAGCGACTTAGACCACTCGGCCACAACGCTTCTTCCTGCCCCTTGGTGGCAGCAGGGGCAGGGCTGCCGGGCACAGTTTAATGTCATGTCCGGGACCTATGTCCAGATTATTATGTTGATTGATGAAAATGCCTAATGAATGCTGTTCTGGTTTGCGAGTTTATAGAGTTTTAGCTTCTTGCTCGATATTTAACTATCCATATTTTAATTAGAGATTTCTTGCTTTTTTGAATTGTAGTATGAATTATTATAGTTGTCTTGTCAATTTACAACACTTGGGCCGGGTTTTTCCATCTAGTGTTAACATTTTAATCCGAGATTTATTCTGCAAAAACCAATCACATGGCTCTAAATTAACTATAGATCAAGTGTTTAGCGCGCTCATTCGGTGTGGTGACGTCATGGCCTTGGATAAAATTTTAACACTCGATGGCAAAACTCGGCCTAAGAATTGTATAATCTTGTAGTTTTTGCAATAATTTTTTGGAGCCATTGGAAGTGATTGGCACAAAAATGGTCAAAAGTGTTATATTGAACCGTTGTGGGACAAGAAAATAAAACAGCCCTGATGCGCTGCTGTGACGCTAAGCAACAAAATAAACAAAAATTCTTGTAAAGAATTCTGAACAACTTTCTGAGCTTCAGTTTCCTCAAATGAAAATTCCCGGAGCCTCCTTTCCAGTTTTCTACCAACGCGTGCCTGGCTCGCTGCTGTCAGCGCTTCGGGGAGGATTGTTTTTCCAGCAGGACTTTCGGCGTATTCAGTGATATCATTGAACCAAAATGGAATATCCCTAGATTCTGGGTATCTCGTCCAAAAATATCCCTAGATTGCATTTTTTGATCAGAATATACCCAGCTTCCATTATAAATGCGTCATTTTCTCAAAAATTTACCCAGATATCTGGGTATTGCTCTAAAAATCAGATCTCTCAATCACCAAAATATCCCCAAATCTAGGGAAAAATGTCCAGCACTGGCATCACTGGGCGGATTCATCCCGGCGCCTGACGCTCCGGGGGAGATTATATTGTAAGACGGGAAACAATATGGTTTATTTTTAGTCCGATAAGTGGAGAGAGTCCTAGAGTGTGTGTTTGGAAAACACTAGCCCTGAGCATGCGCCTTGCGGTATGTCAGAAGACAGCAGGCGTAGGCCTAAAAGTGTGCAAGAAGTAGGTTAAGGGGGGGTTAAGGGGAGTTAAGGGGGTTAATACTATATTATTGCTATGCTTCCCCTTCGTCCAGGGTTTTCACCAATTACCAATTGATGCCTGCCTACGGCGAAGGGAGGTCCCTGATGTCGTCCCTGGACGCCGAAACGGACAGCCTCTAAAAAAATAAAAGTATTGCAGTAGGCCCTGCCTATGATATGGGATATGGGAGCAGAGGCATGGTTTGTGTTGCTGCGTATTTATAAATGTTTTGAGTTATTGCTTAAAGTGATCGATAGTATCTAGTCAGCGAACTTATAATATTGTTCAAGCGTTCACATTCATTTAATTTAAATTTAATTGATTTTGATTTAGTAACAGTAGTAGAGCTCAAAAACATACACGCAGTAAAATAAACCTCACAGCAATCGACTAAAAACAACGAGCCACAGGCTCCCATGAAGCACTTAGAGGATCGCTATTGCAGCCTACCGATATAACACGTTTTGTCATACAGATTACGTACACACACGCATGCTTACATGCACCTATACACCTATACAATGTCAGATAGATACATTGGCAAAATCAGAATCGATGCTGTACATAATCTACTTTTGTCAAGAAAAATATATGCGTGTAAAATCTGCTGTTCCGAACTTTAAACGACTAAAAGTGATAACCATTAACATAAGAAAACATGGACAGCTCATACTAAATATAGCAGCGTCAGACCAATGAAAGTGACGTTACAAAATGTAAACAAAACTTAAATGAATTCTGATTGAACGCATTGAGGGTCGTGACCCTGTCAACATTCCAGCATGCACAACGTGCGCAGCTCATCCCATAATCCAATATGCTCTTTTTCACATAAAATTCAAATTCAACGGAATACTATTCGAAACTTGTTAATTTTTATCTGTATGCGTTACGTTATTTTGTTACGTTATATTTAAATAATTAATATCGCTTGAAATAACAAATATTTCTCAACTTTGATGACATTTCTGGTGACCTACTGACCTTGGTCCCGCGGGACAACCTTGGCCTAGATCAGTGGCCTAGATAGATCCATGGCCTTGAAAGGTCAGCGCCTCCGTTTCATAGCCTGCAGTAAGAGCCCTTGGTCATAGCCTACAGCCTTGCTATGTCAATCGGGACTGCCAATGAATGGTGCTATTAAACAATTATTTAAATAATGAAATATTACATTAAAATGCAGCAAAATACATTAAAATACAGTAAACTACATTAAAATACATTAAAATACACTAAAATACATAAGAACCCATTGTCCTACGTTAAAATGCATTAAAATACAATCCAGTGGAGTGAGAAAAAATTTAAATACAGTCAGAGAACAATTAAATTCGGGTAGACGCCCGTCTGGGCCCTCATTATTTAAATACTACTTCTTATTGTAGATAACAATAGGGGTCTTACGAAACGAAATTGCACACAGGCCAATTCTTTTTTGCAGCATTATTATGGTCCAGTAACGAATGTAACGTCACAAGACTGCTTTGCCTGCAAAGATTGCCGCTAGCATGACAGGTTAATAGCGGCGTTGAAGACTGAGAAATGCAATACAGACAAGGTTATCCATTGGGCCGGCAGAGAATGAGCGCGCAATCATGGTTGCCGGCAGAGGTGTTGAAGATACTTGACCCAGATGGCCCCTGTGCAGATAAAAACCTTGCAATGCAGACCATATAATTCTTCTATCAGGTATTTTTCTAGCCGCCGAACGCCGCGAAACTGGAATCTGCGCCCATTCATCTTGGCTCTTGCACTTTTTGCAAACCGGAATGTTTGGTAGCGGAATTGAAATAAGTTAAGATTTTGATTAGGGTTAGGGGAGCGTTAGGGTAAGGAAGTTAGGGTTAGGTCGTCAAGGATGGGGTTATGTTAAGATTAAGGATTGGTTATAGGCATGCTGATTTTATTTTCACCTATCATAATCACTTATTAAGAAAAATTCCTTCACCCGGTATGCAAGCCGGGGAACAAAGAATTGGCTTTCAGCTTAGAGCTCTCCGGGCGATTACCAAAAGGTGACTAAAGAGGGGGAGTGGTTCTGTACGTAGCCCTCGAGCACAGAATCGGACTGTAATTGTCTTCGTTGCTACACGCGATTCTTGCAACTACAAACTCTCCACTTCTTCACTCGGTATGTAAATTACCAAGAGCCAGGATGGATAGGCGCAGATTGCATTTTCGCGACCGGAACCAATAGGGCGTGCATTCGACTCCATTATCTTGTCTCACCTTTCCCAGACAGGAAGGTACCGTTCTCTGGCGATAAATCATAAAACCCATTAATCATAAAGCGGTAGAGGTTCGGGTGATTGCAAAACGATTCGGAGTGTAGCATTGATGATCTGGAAAGTGTTTTGTTACACTTCCAGAAGCGTATTATTGACTGTTGTATAGGCTAGTAGCTGAATAAGTGCTATGAATGTGTTTATTGGCTGTTGTGTAGTAGCTGAATCATCATCATCATCAACATTTACGTTTTACGTCCATTTTTCCTCTTCGGTGCTAGCATAGGTTAAACCTTTCCCACGATAAAACTCCCTCATAACCAGGGATATGTTTAGTAGGAGTAGTACTCCAAAAACGACGTTTTTTTTGCAGCTCTACTCGGATTTAGAAATGGGTAGGAGTCGCATTACTTGTAAAAATGGACTATGGTGCATGAAGAAGACTTAGTATAGGCCTGCTCCTTTTTTGAAAGGCATAGGAGTGCGCTACTCCCGTTTTATAGGCAGCAGGCGTAACGCTACTCCTATTTTGTAAGGGCTAAACTGAACCCTGATCAATACTCCCGATTCTTTTTCGCATTTT
>JAQIWG010007530.1:0-12230 GCA_034695025.1 Chamaedrilus cognettii
AGAACTCACAAGCCGGGGGGGGGGGGGTGCTGCCAAAAAAAGGATTTTTTATTTGACACCCCATTCTTCGCAGTACTTACATGTACTTATCTTACAAACCTCAAATTCCGCCTTTTCACACCATTTAATTTTTGTGCCCACCCTGGCCCACCCTTGGCCCTGCAGCCCACCCTGGCCCACCCTGGCATTTTTCTAAGGTGGGCCCGTGCCCACCCGTGCCCTGCAGACGCGACGCCACTGCTGTTGGTTATTACATTAAATCCTTTATTATTTTAACACATGAAAAGCACTGATGTAAAATGTCAAATAAATCTATTGGTCAGTGATGTAAGGCTGTAATTTGTATCAATTTTGGCCTCTAGGCGTACACAGCATCAGTGAATAATCTTCTTGTTAATTTTTTTCCACTGTTGATCGATATATTTGATCAAATACCTGCTTTTCAGAAATGACAAGATTTATCTTGCTGTTTAAAAATAGTCCGATATTACAAATATTTCTAACCTACTAATCCAACTACTACGTTATCGTTTCAGCGGTGCTCTACGCCTTTGTGATATATCTTGGATTAGCCATACTCTACGTTCTGCTGGATCTCCTTTACAAGTAACAAGTTACTGCTTTTGTGTGAATAAGCGCCTAAGTGGCCTAGTGATTAGGGGAGGTCGATGAATGCTATTAATAGTGAAATCTCCAAACGCCACCAATTCTGTAGTGGAACATTTAAAAGTACCGTTAGCCCATGTTGCAAACTGGAGCTGGCGAAAGTCAAAAATTGGGAGGGGCAGGCCCCTTCACCCCTCTCCCCATATTAGGAAATAGGTCTGGCATATTTTTTATAGGTCTGTTCTATTGCTAATAGGTGCGGTCAATTTATTTCGGTTAAACACCCCAGGGGAACGCCATCTTCATTAAATTTTCTGCATTGAACGGCATTGAAAAACCATTATATGCGTAGATTTTTATACTTCGATGTACTACTCAAAGATATGATGTTGATTTGAGACGCTCAATTTCTTGGCGGGAACTATTTTTAGCGCTGTCGACCTCTCCTGTGCACTGTATTACTATATTTTTCTTCAAATTTAGACGATTCACAGTTTTTTCTTTATCCTGAAATTAAATTAAATCTTTAGATCCATTCTTTTTTTCGATCCATGCTGCGTTATGGATGGTCGTCAGATGTCATCACATAACATTCAATTTTTATTATCAGTTGATCGAAGTTTTTGCTAGCTTAAATCTTTTATGGACTGTTTTTTATAAATGTCTTTTGCCATTTTGCATTCCAAATTGCTACTCCCTGTTTTGTTTCAATTTTACATTGTGTACAGTTTGTGATGACTTACCACAAGCGCCATTTCCGCTGCAGTGTGTTTATTGTGCAAATTGTCAATTTCTTTCCAAATTTTCAACCAAATGTTTGACTATAATTATGACTCATTATACGGTATAGGTATGTCGTTGCCTTACATGTGCACGGCCTTGTGAAATGTCAAGTCAAGCAAGGTTCATTCGTCGATTAAGGCTGTGATAAATTAACTCGTTAGTCAATACTCTAACAAATATATGACTCCCAAGAATAGATATTAGTTCTGCTTGACAAGGCATAATGATCAGGGCTTATCGAATGCTATAGGCTGTATTATATGGTAGAATGAATGTTGACAGGCCCACTTCGCGCCGGAACATTGTAGGTCTACATCTACATGCAGGCTTATATAATTATGAACCAATAAAATGTTGATACAATATTGAGATGTGTGCCCATAATGTTACATGATGCTAATCGTATAATTTTTATTGCACAATTTCAATTAGTATGGATCGCTAAGATAATATAATTGTAGAGTATTATTTGCTGTTCTTCTTTTTCAAAATTTCAGGACTGGGTGTGAGTAACAAAGACTATTACAGTCCGGTTCTGTGTAAGAGAG
Organism: Chamaedrilus cognettii; assembly: GCA_034695025.1. Taxonomy (NCBI): domain Eukaryota; kingdom Metazoa; phylum Annelida; class Clitellata; order Enchytraeida; family Enchytraeidae; genus Chamaedrilus; species Chamaedrilus cognettii. The sequence goes on from JAQIWG010007530.1 coordinate 1,938, forward strand.
CCGCCACAGAACCGCTCCTCCTTCTTTAGTCGCCTTTTACGACTCACCCGGGGGCCTCTGGGCTGCAGGTGTACTCTTTGTTCCTCTACGTGCTGGGAAAATTAGCTTTTCTAAAAGTGTATCAATGTCTTAATATACAAATTGCGTCATAACTAAATTTTCTCGATGTGAACTGTATCAGTGTGGAATTCTTTGCCAATATGGGTATCGTTGTGAATTCTACAATATTATTGGATTTTTATGATATTAAAAAGCATTCGAAAAAAAGTTTTACTTAATTTAAATCATTCTTTTTCGTCATTTAAATTGTTGTTTTGTAAATAATTATGGGAATTAGTGTACGATGTCCAACCTTAGGCAAAACATTTTGCTGCACTGCATGTTGTATTGATCTATGCTATATTGTGCGTTTACATGCAAATGAATTTTAAATAAATAAATAGATAATCGAACGTAACACAACCTATCATGCAGGGGGGGGGCGGGGGAGTGATAGAGACAGACTATTTCACAAAAGTTAACAATGAGTTAAAAATGAATATATTTTAGAAGAGATTTGGGGGGGGGGGGGAGCAGGGATCAATAAGTTCGAGAGCAATTTTTACTCAATTCTCTTTTCAAAATACACCATTTAACGGTCTGAAGTATTTTTGTTTAGGCTATTGGAGTGAAAATTAAAGGTCGGGATTTTGCTGATAATTACTAAACTGGTTGGTAGTTTATCTCATTCGACCGCTTAACAGGCATGCTATGCACGTTACCTTTCTGACGTGGAAGCGTGTCTAGGACCGATCCTCATACATGCTGACTTAGTTGATTCTTTATGTTAATTTTTGCATTAATTTATTGATTTTATACGCTAATTTTTATACTCACTTATTAATAATAACACTTGTGTCCTAGAGGAATAATCTCGCGTAGCCCACATTTTGCTTCGCATAGAAATATTCAGTTGGCAGAGCACCATTACGCTTGCACAGGCCTAGTGTGTACATTTTTGCTAATAGCCATGCTCTTGTGTCACTCTTCAGGCGAGGCCGATTCGATCGTTGTTTGAGACCATTTAAGAAAGACATAGGGACCAGCGAAGTGGTAGGCTTGCAATAATTATTTTCGTCAGTAATTGATTAGCAGATTCCCTTTCAAATATGCAAACTGTAACGCACATCATGTAAGATGTATTATTGTTTAAAGATGTAGTCTATTCGATTTTTGAGGACTGCTATCAATGAGTTGAAGAGCGGGAATTTGGTTAATTTTTAGCGGTTACAACGGATGCTTGGTAATAATGTGTGGCATAACTAAATGTTCTTTTTACCAAATGCCTATACATAAACCCATTTTTATCGCCTTGGAATGAAATACCGGATAAATAAATAGATACGAAAAGATTCATGCTTTTTTAAATTTAATTGTTTTGCACGGGTTAGATGTCAAAAGTTTTTTAATTTTGTGCAAAATTTCTGCAGCTGGTATCAATTTTAGATGCCGGAGGGAGAAGGCGACGCGGCAGCTACTACCAAACCGCGCGTCGGCCAGCGGCTCAACTCTCTCGATACATTCCGAGGGTACGTAGAGCCGCAGCCTGCCAAATATATTTGACCAAACCCAAATTTAGTAGCCAACTGTTTGACAGCCAATAATATTTCGATATTTTGGTACCCCAGACTAGTCCATAGAAATGAACCTACTACAGTTGTACGAAATAGACTGTTTAATAGAAAGGTATTGAACAAGACAACATTTGATATGGGGAATCAGAATCTGCAATCAAAATTTTTTAAACCGCTGAGAATTTTCTCTAATTCACTTTTTACTTCTTTGTAAAATTCATTTACAAAGAAACGGTGAGAAATTTTGTAAATACGACTTCAGATTTAGATTCCTCACTTCTTATGCTATCAAACAGGCCATTTTTCTAAAAATTTGAGTGCTTTGAAATGGTTTTAAATAAATCTTTAATTACAATTTAAAATACAGCAAAATGCATTAAAATACAGTAAACTACATTAAAATACATTAAAATACATTAAAATACACTAAAATACATAAGAATCCATTGTCAGGCGTAAAAATGCATTAAAATACAATCCAGCAGAATGAGAAAAAATTTAAATAAAATCAGAATAAAGACAGTTTAAATAAATTTAAACAAATATTAGGAATTTGGCGCCAATGGCCTCCAACAGCGTCCATGACAACGGTTGTGATAATGGCGCTGTTACATTTGAATCACAATTTGTGATTGGTTGCAGTTGATGATGCTGTGGCGCAAATTTCAGGTTCAGTTCATTCAGAGCCATTTTCTCCTTCCAGATATTAGCCCTATAATTGTATGTGGAAGTCTACTTTTGAATATTGCAGTTCAATCTGTTCACATTTTCAGAATCCAGGCGCTAGGACGCCACCAAAAAAATACAGCCATTTTTGCCTACGCACATATGAGACAAAATGCAAAGAACAGCACTACATGCAATGTAGGCTGGTGATTCGGTGATGGTACAATGTTTATCGAATCATGCCTTCTCAGTTTTTTATTTGTTAATTTTTTATCTCTTTAGTAATATTCATCAATGAGCACAGCCGATTAAAACATACAAAGAAACAAAATACTCTAAATCAGTTAATTGAATTAAAAAATTATAATGCGCTGAGATAAATGCCTAAGATCAAGATTCCTTTTTTATTTGAGTCAAATTTTATTGGCGATACTAAAACGGTCCTGTTTGGATTGGAATGCACAGGCTGAGCTTGACTCTGATGATATTTGTCAACTACGGCGGCGGTAACTACTGGTACTTCCAGCACGCCTCCTGGGATGGCCTCACTCCCGCCGATGTGCTCTTTCCCTGGTATGCCAATAACTTTGCTTCAAATTTGAATCAAGTCATGAATCAAACCTCAGATCTCTTACCAGTCCTGGGACCTGGCGAATCAGATTCAGCTCAGCCGGACTGTTAATGCTAAGATACAAATGTAGGTGGCGTGGTTGATCCAGCTGCCAGCAGCGCATTATGAATCAATAACGAGATACATTTGTACCAGCACCCCAAATTATTAAGAAGTGTACAGAGCGCGCTCTAGAGATGACTTAGGTCATGACACGGTGCTCCAGAAGTTATCCGGTCTAGGAGAAAAAAAGAAAACAAAACATAGAGAAAAACCTTGAAAGATCAAATGCATTTTTATTTTCTCAACTATTGCTCCATAGATAGATGAGTTACAATTTAGGTGTGATAGAGGCAGTTTTCAGAGTTTCCATGAGCATAGATTGATAGAGCCCCCCCCAAACTAGGGTAGCAGTGAATCTAGCTTAAAAGTAAGCAAAAATCGACTTGATGGGTTTCTAACTGAGGTATGTCACTACTTTCTAGGTTCCTTTGGATGATGGGGACATCGATGATATTCTCATTTCGCGGCATGCTCAAGCGCAACACCCCTCCTCTTCTCATCGTCAGGAAGATTGTCTGGCGGGCCATCAAGCTCTTTGCCATCGGACTGTTCATGGGAACCAAATGGGGTCAGCCGACCTCACTCTTCTCCTGTTTAATGTCTTGTTTTGTGAGTTTGATTAATTTTTTATGCAGTTCTGGGTAAAAAAAATGTATGTATTTTCAGTCATTTTTATGTCACAATGATTGTCACAGTATTATCCGGTTTTAGTGCAAATGTGAGCGTCAATATTGTGTGAACTAGACGTTCATATTTAATCAATTTTGACAAATACATTTAATTGCCGATCATAACAGCAATTATACTAATTAAAAAAAAGTGACTGTCAAAAACTATTTATGCATTCATGCAGCATTTGAAATAAAAACGTTGCACTGGACCAAAACTATTATTAATTTTTCATAAAGATGTTGCACTGGATCAAGTTACTATTTAAATTCAAAATTCCGTCCTTCCTCTTACCCTCCTCTTACCCCCTCATCCACCTCTTACTTCCGGGGCGGTAGGAGAGTCCCTGCGGGACTCTCTTACCGCCCCCAGAGGCCCCTGCGGGGCCGACTGACCACCCTAGAGGCCCCTGCGGGCATATATGCAGTAGGCCTACTGCTTATAATTGTATCCTTCATTGGTAGGCCTACCTACTGCTGTTTATAAAAAAAATTGCACTTCTTCTTTTTCAACAACAGATATTAATTAAAAGAGAGGCATGCAACCTACTGTAGGCTACAGCAGCCTAGCTGCTGTAGCCTTTACTTACTTTGCCGCTATGTTTGCACGAAAAGAACGCAAACAAGAACTGAGCGTAAGGAAGGAAGGAAACAGTAAGTAACAATTAAGTATTTTGGAAGCCGTAGCGACGGCGCATTTCTTCTTTTTTAAGTTGAGACCAATACTATTATATAATAATAGTTTGGAATAAATATATTTTTACCATAGCTGAGAATGTTGAACAGCTTCAAATGCTGGCAGTAAAGATTAAGTTTTTCTCTTGCTTATATCTTTGATCCATCACAATCTGAATAAAATCGTTTGTCATTATTAGAGTGAAAATTTCTTCCAACAACTGTGTCATTTAGAAATTTTGAAACTTCTCATTTATTATTTCAATTGTCCTTTATCTTTTCTGCAATTGAGAGACAAAAAGATCTTATTTCTACGAGATCAAATTTTTGAATATTACATAGATGTGAACATTTTTTGCTCTGGTTAGAAGAGATTGAGATAACTGCAGTTGTCTACATTTTGTGAGCAGGTAACGATTTGAGTGAAATAAGAATCACTGGTGTACTTCAGCGTTTCGGTCTGACCTACCTGGTCGCCTCACTCGCATATCTACCAGTGGCGAAGCGCGCTAAATCTGTGAGTTTCACTTCAACATAATTGACAAAAAGTTTTCAAAATAATTTTTAAATGCGTTATGAAGAACTACGCATGTATTCATGATCGAAATGATCGTCAGAAGAAATAAAAACTGGATTGGACGTGTAGTGAGAGGAGGGGGTTTTCTAAGAGAGGTAATGGAGGGAAGAATGGATGGCATCGAGGACCGGGAAGGCCACATATCGAAATGATAGACGATCTGCTTGAGAAGGAATCGTATGCGGATATGAAGAGAAGGGAGGAAGATCGGCTAGGATGGTTTTGGATTGGTTTGGATGGATTCCAAATCCATGGATGGATTAGTTTGGACACCAAAGATCTGCCATTTGGCAGAGCACTGAAGAGAGTATTACAATCGTATTGCTGGAGTGTCTCTCTAGTGCACTTCCAAATGGCAGTCCATAGCATCCAACGTCTCCACACTTGGCGATCCTCCGCCGTTCTTTTCATGTTTCCATGCTATTTCCATTTCAAAAATTCATCCATCATTCCTATGCTCTTCCTTCAGCTCGTCCTCTTGCCCTTCATTCTTGCCTCGAGTATTTCTCTCATCAATCCGTCTCCTCTCACTACATACTCAATCCAGTTGTTCTTTCTCTGCATTACTAGGATTAAATAATGGAAATTTGCTATCTGATATTGGGCCTGCAAAAGTGACGTCGACGCTTTTAACCATTCTCTAAGCTGCTAGCACTCAAGATCTTGTTGTCTTGTATAATAAATATTTAAAAATTACTCTACTTGATTTATGATTATAGTGATATAAAATGCTTGACAATAACTAATTATTTTAAACCGTCAAAACTCTCATCTAACACTTAACTCAAAGAATTCATTCGATTATTAGCTTTTTCCCGCTTTCTAAAAATCTAACTAGTTTTTATTTACATTTGGAAATGATGATGCACCGAAGTGGAGCCATAGCGCCGTCGTTAGCGTGTTATCCAGCGCATGCACAGAAGCGTGACTTCGTCCATGCATGGAAACAACTGTGACGTTATTTTGTTGCTTGTACGCTTTTTTCTGGATCCTCAAAATTATGGTTCTATGAAAGCATTAAAATGGACGCTTGATCATTTCGATATCACGTTTGGTATGACGAACTGATGACGGGTTACTCAGTATTTTGCTCAATATTATTATTTTGTGCTTTATGACTTATTTATTTTTCTAGTTTTCATGTTCTTTTATTGTACTAATGTTTTAGTTCTAAATTCAAAACATTTGTAAATTCTATTATGAAATTGATTTGCCTTAATTGACGTGTTAGGGTTTGGCTAAGGCGTGTGCCTTTTTGTAGATTTTTCTACTTAAGTTCCTTGCGTTTAGTTTCCGTGCAACTACTTCAGTTCCTTGACCTTGTCACTTAATTTAGTAAAATTGACTCTGGTCATGACACTTGTGATAAAGTTCTAAATGTGAAAGAACAAACAATAATCAACGTCATTTGTGTTGGACGCAGGATAACACTCGCCTCCTGGGGGACATCATCCCCTTCTGGCCCGAGTGGCTCATCCACGCCGCGCTCCTGGCCGTCTACCTCGCGCTTACGTTCGCACTGGAGGTGCCGGGCTGTCCCACGTATGTAAACGCAACACCAATCAGGTGCTGCCTTTATATGACCTGTTTTAGGAAATGACTTTGATTTAATGACTTTGACTTTGATGACTTTGTATTTTTTCATCTTTTGCGTTTTTTACTACACAATCTGCTTCAAATAATTTATTTAAGATGTATATTGTGAGCCTTGAGTAATTTATATCCTGTGGGTGTCTTTGTTTGAATAAAAAAATAAAAATAAACGTTAATATACCAAGATAATATCAGCACCTATCAATTCAGCCTTTCAGCGTTTAAATTGTATTGGTTTTAAATTTCTTCCAAATAATCTGTTTTTGAACTTATGCTTGAACTTTGGTTCCTTAGCTCCTGGGACTCATGCTTAGGCTATATTTTCCTACCATGTAAGCAGTTGCATCACTTATTGAAGTAAGGTTTCAAGCTTAATGTCTGAAAAAGTAATGTAGTTTAATTCATTTCTAACTCCCTTTATGAAATTATGATGATACTTTCCTAGCTAGAGTGCTGGATTTACATATGGGACACACGGGGCACGTGCCCCGGGCCTCTGCAAACAAGGGGGCCTCCGCAACGCAAAGAAGGGGGCCTCCGCAAATGATGAACATGAAATTTTGTACAGCATTGCTGCATATGAAGCGTAACGTAGTCCGCAGCTAGAATGTTGTTACAAAACAGCGCTGAAGCAGCGGTAGCCATAGGAACATTTTTATCGGAAAATCTCTGTCAGCACCCCCCCCTTCCCTCCCGTTCGTAAGTTCGTTTTGAAAGGGAAAATGGGGCCCTCTGCAGAGTTTGTGCCCCGGGACTTTTTGATCTAAATCCGGCACTGGCTAGATATAGCAAATGATAGTTGTGATTGGCGTTCGTACAGAGGGTACTTGGGTCCGGGCGGTCTGCACAACTTCGGCAACCATTGGAACTGCACGGGGGGCGCAGCGGGATACGCTGATCTAAAACTCTTCACCTCCGCGCACATCTACAACTATCCCACTTCTCGGGTGAGGAGGAGGAAGCCAAACTGGCTTACTTTGGTTTTTGATTAGACGAGAATAATGCGAGTGGTTCAGTTATGCCATTGCTTGCAATATCTCACTAGATTAATGGATATTTTAGTGATTGAGGAATCTGATTTTTAACACCATCCTCGAATATCTTGTGAAAAAAACGCATTTAAAAATTGAATCTTTCGATATGTAGGTCAAAAAATGCCATCTAGGGATATCTTTGGCTGAGATACCCAGAATTTAGAGATGTTCGATTTCGTTTCAATGGAATCACTGTGGAGGTTAGCCTGTGTTAAAAATTCAATGTTTAAAAGTGCACAATTCTCTAGTTAAACATTCTAATGTAGACGTATGTAGTAATCTGGGGCTGGTGAACGTTAAAAATTGGAGGATCACTGCCTCTCCACCCTTCCCTTAAAGTACAGAAGTGACACAATACCAGAATAAGGTCACAGGCATTCGAGATCATGTCTCTGCACCTGCGCCATGTCTCTTGCCACGCCCACAATCGGATGTAACGTGTTTTACAATTAATTAGAATGTTACGCGAACCTTGATTGGTGCAGCAGATGATGGTACTAATTATTTTGTACCGATTAATCACAATCTACTACTAGGCTGTGACTGCGCGATTATATATTTTCAAGTTCATTACAGTGCTCTGCCTCCATGGTGAATATGCATTTTACATTGAGCTGAAGATATAATTGAAACAATCGAAGCTTCTCAACCATCGAATGGCGATAAGTATTTCAACAACAGAATTATTAATTTCAAAAACCAGCGCGTCGAACATTATTTTTGACTCACAGTAAATGATTGTGGCATGGCTGCTTTACTACAAAGTAATGCTTAAGCATTACTTTGAATATTGTACAGTTTTTTTTTGCATAATTTTGGTGAACGTACAGTTTCTTGGTTTATAACTGCAGGATGTTTATTACACGACGCAAGCGTTTGACCCAGAAGGCTTCTTCACCGTCATTCCAACAATATTTCTCGTCTTACTCGGAAATCAGGCAAGTCTCAGCAGCATCGCATTTATGGGAGGACAGAATGTCAAACAAAAATTTCATATTTCATATTTGTGTCCATTTTTGCTACATTTATTTCTCTTGCAAGAATTTTAAATTGTATTGATGGCTCTATGTACATTTTACGCATTAGCAAATGGCTATTTCTTGAACACCATCTATATGTAGGGGCACGTGTGTACAAGGCTGCACTTTTAACACAGCTAAACATTATCATGCAAATACCGTTCTTAGTTCTGGAGCTGAAAAAGTTTCTGTCAGCACCATGCATCCCCCCCTGATCGAGAGTTTTGCACTCCCCTGGATTTTAGAAGTGTGTTTTGCACCCCCTTGGAAAAAATCCTGCGGGCGCCCATGGTATCTGTATAACTTACAAATTGGCTGTGTTTTCTGCAGGCAAGTAAGATCATCGTGATGCACAAGGGTAATCCTGAGGACGGGTGGAGGAGTCACGCTCGCATTATGATACGCTGGGGCCTATGGGCAGTCGTCACGGTGTGCACACTTTCCTCACCTTTTGATCAACAAAATGTGCCATAGGTTGCTCTGATCGTTAGCAGTGATTACACTATTAACCATAAAACTGGCGACCTCCTTTGCCTTTTTGTCGTCTCTTTGTTAATGTCCAGGTTTTCACGCAGGTTCGTGCGTTTGCAACTTGTTGAGAACTGCTGGAGCTGGGTGTTTATGATCAGATGCCCTTGAGTACACCAACCAAATAAACAATTATCTGGCGCAGGATTAGCAGCTAGTGACACTTGTGTGTTTAGCAGCCTTGCTGAAGGGCCTCTATTGTAATGGCTTCATAGTTGACGGCGCGGACTTAAACCCGGATCACTCTCCCTGACACTCACACCACGTCTTAACCACTACACCACAGCGCCTCGCGGTGGTGCCGTGACTACACTATCAACAATGAAAACAATAATATATTGATGAGCGAGCAGATATAGCACACCCCAGTAATGTTGCCGTGTTGACCCTGCGGAGACGAAAACATGGTAACTAGCAACAGCTACTGGTATCTAGTGGCTCTTAACCCCCATCGCTGTCGTTTGACAACGACCATAACTGATACTTCTCGCACTAATAGCATGCGGTGCAGTTGGGTTTTATTAAACAGAGGGAGTACGGCCAATACCCAACCCGGCGAGTTAACCTCGAGTTGGTCAATCGGCGAAGTGACCGTTGTCAATAACATTTATATATATGGTAGGTCAATCAAAAATTTGCCTAGCGTAACGTCACACAATCCACCGATTGAACCAACTCCAGGTTCTTAACTTGCCATGATGGGTGTGCGCCTAAGTATTTTTCAAAATTGAAGCCAATATTTGCTTCTTATCCGTTACAACTCTTACATATACACTTTGCAACATCATTGCGAATTTACTAAGTATAATGGATATGTATACTTCAAATGGTTGTTGTTAGGGAGGTTTGGCTCTTCTGCTGTGTGGTGCCAAGAGGGACGGAGGATGGATTCCGCTTAACAAAAACTTGTGGTTAGCAGTAAACATAATTCTCAACGTTATATCCTCATTTTGTAAATACACATCATTACAACAGTATTAATTAGCATAGCCTTGCTAGTGTAAATCAGCAGTATTCATTATCATAATAGGCTACAGCAATATTAGATATTTTAGGTATGGCCTACAATCCTAATTTGTCGCGATGCTTTGTGTCTGCAAAGCATGTGTTGACTGTGCTTGTGGGAACTTCTTTTTTAAATATGATCTCTTACTACTACTACGAGTATTATTCTAAGTCCCTTTTCTCCTTTAAATCCAGGCTTAAAACTCATTTTTTCAAGTCCGCTTTCTGTATGTAGTCTGTTG
>JAQIWG010007531.1:0-12228 GCA_034695025.1 Chamaedrilus cognettii
TGCATTCAAACGAATGTCAAGATGCATTCAAACGAATGTCAAGATGCATTCAAACGAATGTCAAGATGCATTCAAACGAATGTCAAGATGCATTCAAACATATTACAGCTTATTCGCTCTATTTGTAGCAGCGCGTGAAATTTTCGTTACTAAATTTTAATATATTGTCAATGATTATTGTTTACCCTTTATTGTGATCATTAATATGATATATCTACTTTCCTCGGCTGTTTCTTGGAGCTGACAAGGAAATACTGCCGACGTGACATTGCTCAAACTATCACGTTGACATACAATTGACATACAATTCGCATCGTCGTGGAACTATGACATATTGATGGTGATCTGTGATTTTATGATTGACATTAGAGAGTGACATGGGGTGGGCTATCCGTGGGAACCGCGGTAAACTGCGGTAAATTCCGCGGGGAGCGAGTGACAAACATTTAAGGAGCAGTTTTTACCACGGGGAGGGGACAGCCGTCAATGGTTTCCCGCGGTAAATGGGGAAAGGGATTGCGGCAAATCCGCGGAGTGGTTAAAGAAATACAATTAAGATGTTTATTTCGCAGATTCCATCAATTCATAACATTTCGGGGAAGGGTTGGGGAACTAAATGCTTCCCCATGTCACCCGACTACAATTTCGACCCCCTGACATGTCGCTAAGGCCATCTGTTTCCGAGCCGTTGACTTCCTCTACGACCCCAGTCGTCACATAGTTTATCTTGGCAGTTGTCAGCTCGAGCCTAATGGTCTCTGAAGAATTCACGGAGTATACCCCGCGCGCGGTCAGCTCACATGTTCACTGTTGCAATTGGCTGCTTCTTCTCACCGCTGTCGACACAGCTGTCGATAGTGGGGCGCGGCGGGAGACGCTAACAGGATACTCAGCACTCGGGAGAGACAGCTATTAAAGCTTCAATTGACATCTTCGCCGTGCAGCGATGCTCCCAGATGTCTATATCGAGAATGTGAGAATGCGCGCTTCGATCAAATATGCCCATGTCCGTGTGAAATTTTGATAGACTAGCCCTATCTATATTAACACCGAGAGATGCGTTCTTTCAACGCTCCTCCTTCAGCATCCTCAAATGCCCCTCGTCCCCCCCTCAGGCAGAAAGCTAGAAGCTGCAGTTATACCATATTAGTGTCTACTGCCAACATGAGCGTCAATCTGATCTCAATATTAAGGGGTTTGATTTTTTTTAAACTCCAAAATGAAGTTAAAATATTGAGTTGTATATAAATTAAGTTAGTATTACGCGCATTCAAATATTGATTGATCCAAACTGTTGTTTCTTAATATTGGAAAATCATACGGTGTCTGACCTCCCCCCTTTCCCGGAATCCTATCTATATACAAAATAATTTCGGGAAACCGCAGAAAAATGCGGGGAATGGGGAGGGAAGCGGGACGATCCTTGCGGGGAGGGGAACGGGAAGAGAGGAAATTTGAAATCGCTTTGCGGGGTGGGGAGAGAGAGATTTTGAATTTTGGATAATGGTTGGGGAACTAAACGCTTCCCCATGTCACTCTCTAATTTATATGAATCACTGAACGGTGAATTTTTATGATGGAAGATTTAACTTCTTTTTAACGTGTTTTATACCTGTCCACATAGAGAGTTTTAAATTGTAAAGAACAATATATTAACAGTCATGTCATTTCTCAGCATTAACGAGTTTATATGTCAAAGCGTCAAAATATGACATGTGCAGAGCCTGGACAACGTAAGAGCGTCTTGAGTGTGTCGCACCCAGCGCCTGTCTGTCCAGATTATGAACATGTCTCCGTGTTTACACATCATGCTGTACATGCTGCGGTGTTTGTAATAAGTTAATTTGATTCGATTTGATTTGACGTTGAAAATCATGCATGCGGTTATAGCTAGGCTACCGTAGCCGCAGACTGCAACAAAGGAAGCCTGCAGACAGCAGCGTGTCATTTATCGAGGCAGGCACTAGTCAGGGGTGGAAGAAGCTAAGGGTCAGGGAAGGGGGGGCACGAGTCATCCAAATTTTGACTGCAATAAGGCCAGGCCCCATCTTTGCCCGTAAAAATTTATCTGGTATCATTTGACGGAACATTTTGTGGGGGCAGTAGAATGCCTTTCAGGGATATTTGGAAAGAGCACCGACCGCAGTGCCTTTGCGAGAGCGTTTGGGACACCGTTTGGAAAAAGCTTCGTCCCTACACACTCCCCGCCCCCCGCTCTCGAGTTCTGCAAGCGAACGAAAAAGCAAATCCTGGCCTCCCCCACCTCCTCCAATTTCAAAAATCTTGCTTTACTTCTGCATGGCGCCAGGCTGTCGAGGACGCCGCGCTCGACCTTAAGTGGAGGTTTACACGACACTGGACGGCTGACGTGAATAACCATTAGGATTTGATCCTCTTCCTGCGCGCTCCGCGCGTGCCTTCACTGGCGCATCATCGCGCGACAGTGGACTGCTGCCGGCCGCGAGAATGGAATATGCGCCATCCATCTTGGCTCTTGCTAATTTGGCCACAGGGCTCGCTGGCGAGAATGGAATCTGCGCCAACCCAGCTTCCTCTTGCAGGAGGAAATTTGAAAATGATTCCAGCAAGCCTAAACAAACATTAACCTTAACCTAGTCCTAACCCTAACGCAGGCCTAACCCTAACTTGCTAACCATAATGCAGCCCTAACCCTAATCAAAATCTCAACTTATTTAAGTTCCCAAAACGTGGAAGATTGCGTCTAATTACGTTGCTGACCTACGGTACGCACGTGAAAATTGGAGCCAAGTTGAGTGCAGGGAGCTCTAACTAGGCTATGACTCTCTTTATTTAGTTTGAAATGAAAAAATATATGGATTTAATGATGAAGTATGATAGAGTAATAGACGACTACTTGATCACCGAAAGTTTTAAAAGATGTATAGCAGATCGTTCAATAACTATAATTGTTTAACCTTCATTTAGACGTGTAATGTCGTAAAATCTACTTGGCAGATCGGTCGATATATGTAGTGACTTCTACTTTTAATCTTTCTACATTGTATGCATTCTTGTTTATGTTGTTAATCGTGTACTACCTTCGTGGTGAATTAAAGATGAATATATAAGACAACAAATTCCTCCAGTAGGTGTGCAAATTAGCAAGAGCTAAGTTGGATTCGAGCAGATTCCATTCTCTCCAGCGTACCCTATACATCTCCATCAGGGAGCGTTTAGAGTGGACACTCCGTGTCGGACGTGGGAAGCGATCCAGTAACAGTAATTATACAGGCTCCGCGTCAGTGTTCTACGTCGATCGGATGAAATGCGGTTCTGTGCCAAAATTCGGTCGCGCTGTCATCGCGCTGACATTTCGATATTCAGAGTATTGCCTACACAGGGCTTGTTTCTACGTTATAGATGAGAGGGAACGTATGCTCCCCCCCCCCTCCCTTCCACCAGCATGTCAAATCAAGTTTTGTCAATGCCAAAGTAAGGAAAGTAAGCTAAATTAAGGCTAAATTAGGCAAAGGTAGACAATCCTCCTCCCCGCATCAGCATTAATCAGTATTCACCCCCCCCCCGCCTCCACATGCCGAACAAATTTTCGCCAAGCGATGAGTGTTTCGGGCTTATATATGTATGTTGCAACCACCTCCCCCCGGTCGTGAGTTCTTCACGCGAGGGAAAAAGTTTTCTTAAGTACTCCCTGTGCGTGGCTTGTGCACGGAAAAATCAGGATCATCCCACAAGCAAAAACTTCTAGAACTGTCCCTGAGCCTACACATTGATTCCATGAAGACTTCGGGGTACAAGCCGGTCTAATAGTTATCGAACCGAAGTGACTGTTAGCTGAACTCATTTCTTAACGTGCGTTAAAATAGCGTTGCATTTCATCACACACTTCTGATTTTAAGTTTTGATTTTATTTCCCTTGTAATTTATTTCTTGTCATGTAGATTGCTACCATTGATTTGGTGAAATAAAGTTTATTAAAATTAGCGGATGCTTGCAGCGTGATGACAATTGAGGAGCAATGAGATCCAATACGTGTTGGTCAGCTGGAAATTGATTTTGTGGTATCAAGTGCCATATACATATAATGGGCATTCATGATAGTTCGCGTGTGGAACATAATTGTATGTGGTGGTACATGTGAACACTCAAACTGCAAAATGATCACCATTTTACCGCAATGCAGGCTATCAACACGTTTTGCAGTGAGTTTTATAAAGATGCATATTTCTTCCTATAATTCTGGATTTATGCTCCCTAGCTGCCGTTCCTCGTCATTGCTGCAAAATCATTTATTCTCAAATTCATTTGTCTCGTTTGCAAACCAAAACGCCAGTTTAACCCAGGGAACACAGCTTCAAAATCAAAAACCTCAGGAACTAAGGCTGGATAAAATAATAAGGAGATAGCCTAATACACTATACTTACATGTACATGTAGTTGCCGATCGTACTTCATTTGCTTGGAACTCTCTTCAAGAAGAAACTCTTCAAAGACCGTCGCCCTATATATAACGCTAATCTGTTAACAATCGATTTACCGACTGTGTACACTTGCTTTAAATCGATTTTTATGCGCAATGAATTCAAATTAATTACGCTCATCAAGGTTTTATTGAAATTTAATTGCGTAGCACTGTTAATAATGCATTGTATGAGAACGATGTTACGGACAATAGGGTTCCTTTGGTCTCCATTTTCAGCATGATTGCATTTCTGTATTTCTGCTGATGTTATTTTCGTAAGATTGTGCTTGACGTATAATTGCACACACATTGTATGCACACGTGCACATACACAATGTCATAAATACAATACAAGAAGGTGACTTCGCTGCACTGGCGAATATAATTGCAGTCATTGTTCTGTCTACGAGTTCTATCTACGTTCTATCTATCTCGTACACGTACAATCTGTACTATGCAACGGGAGTCCTATAATTGGGTTAAAGCGGATAATCATCAACTATTGCTGATGCGAATGACATTAAAAGCGACCCTTAGCTTATTGCGAAGCTTCCGCAGTTCTGCAATGTCACAATGGTCTGTGGTTTAGTGACACAATATTAGTTGCAGAAAAAAGTCGGAGTCAGTTAGATCCACATAGGCTGACTTGACGAGGGCAGCCGAGTCGAGTCAATGACTGAAGGTGATGAAAGACGAAAAACTTTTATAACTTATAAAAGTTCTTCCTATTTCGATGGTCCAAGAGAAGATAGCTGCAGTACCGTACCCTACAACATGAAGCAAGCATAATATGTAATACTGGCCTGAATATGTTGATTGTGTTGAATATGTTGAATATGTTGATTGACATGAACTGTTGATTTGACTGCCATAACAATGTTCTATTTTGTATTTTTCGAACGATGCGTGCACAAGGAATACAGAAAACGATTTTGTAAACGTTTAACGGTTTTGATAGTTTTTCACTGACCATACATGAACGCAGAGGGTTGGAGATCCCGATTAAAGACGTGAGAACGCTATTATAAAATTTTTATCATTTTGAATGAGCAATCTGAACGTCAACATTAAAGCTGGTAAACACCCCCCGCTACACTTTTACCGCCTAACCTGAAATATAATCAATCAAGATTGATTACATATATATTTCAGACATAGTTTAATATTAACACAGATCAAATAATAGCATCATATGACCGAAATAGTAGAGCCCTCACAGAGCAAAGAAGTCAGATAGAAATTATATAGATGCGCTCAGCAAGAAGAGTGGCACTAGTTTAAACTATCGAAAAGCAGGTTGAAAGTTATCAAATTGCATCTTACGGCTAGTTGCTCGACCTCTATTTGAAAACGTGCTAATACGCACATTACTCACACTGCGGCTTGAGGTAAACTGCAGTTTGAAATTTTTGGGTTGCTCGACAATTTTCCTCGGTTTAAGTGCGAAATAGCACATGTGCACAAATACTACTGAACTCTGGTCTTTTGTAGCCCTCCGGAAAGCCTTAGTCATGTTAATGCGTGTCAATAGTGGTGAATGTTCAACAATATCGTGATAATTTGAATTCTGAAACGTAACTGACTTTCCGATGTCTTGGCCGTTAATTCGCACTTAATTCGCAGAAATGTGTGAATTGGAAAATTAATTCGCAGATTGCTAATTTGCACATTAAATCGAGGTAGAGCAACAGAAAGTTTCGTTAATTTGGACTACGGCACTAAATCGCACTTAAATCGCACTCAAATCGAGGTCGAGCAACTGGCCGTTAGAGAATAACGCTTAACGTCGTCGGCATAGAGCTTGATGTACATTACATGTACATGTACATGCATCTGAAGCAACAGAACATTTTAAATATCATTTTTAGAAAATAAACAGAATCGGATTACCGAGTTCCGTGGAACTTTGCTCATTTCTCCAGGAGAACTGAAGGCAGATTTATCAACCCGCCGCTGTCCATTTTTCAGAAATGATCTAATGCATACACACGACATTCCGTGGCATTCGAGTATCAATATCAACGGCAATGTTGCTGTCTGATATTTCACGTATAGCTAGCTGCATGCGCATCGTGTAATCATATTATGACGTTTAAAAATAAATTACTTTGGCAGTCATAAGCTCAAATGACGTCATATTAGACGCCGAAACTGACTCTACGGCTCAGTTGTTCAATAGAGAGTTATTTGAACCATAGTTGAGCAATCCAGGATTATTTGAATAACTCCCCAATATTGGCGTGTTATTCAAAAATAATCCTGGATCGAATTTGCGAGATTTGATTGGATCGTGACGTCATTTTTGTTTTGTGATTATTTAAAACCAAATAACTCTCTACGGAACAACTGGGCCTAAATCCATCATTATCATTGAGACGCATCTCTAATCAAATCAAACCATAACGCGATCCTAAATCGATTTAGAGCCCAATAAAACTTTATTTATAGCCTGATCTGAGTGGCTTAAATCAAAACTAAGTTACACGCACGTTTATTTGAAAACGCATATTATGGCATATCGGTCGACAATATATTGGATGGGCTTTAGGACCATAGTACCTGCTATAATCATGCAAGATAATGAATCTGCCACCATCGCGTCAAACTCACGGAGTAGCATAACGACAAAATGAGACTTAGCTGCAAAAAAAATAATCGCCGGTGACGGCTCTCAGCTGAAAGAGATTGTCGTCCATTAGCTGTTCGCGCTACTTTTGTCATAAGCCGGAGTGCGCATGATTAGCCCGTAGGCGCTAATTATATCCAAAACAATCCAGGTCGCGGTTGATAACTTCTGACGTGATTTCTCCACAATCTCAACGTTCTCACCATCTCACCATCATCTCCGGATTCTGCAGGTTAAGCTGTGATTATTGCCCCGCGCGACGATAACTTTCTTTCTTGTCTGACCGACATCTCTCGACCAAAATAAACCAATGTTCTCTTCGTGCCCGCGACCGATTCTTGTTTCCATTTCTAATTATCGTATCGTTTTATTTCCCTGCTGGAAACGCTAAACTACACGCGTAGGCCTACATGCAGTAGGCCTACATGCAGTAGGCCTACATCCAGTAGGCCTACATGCAGAAGGCCTACGTGTACGAGTCGCCACTGCTGCTGTATTGTGCCCAGTGATGCCACTGCTATGGATATCTCACTAGATTTAGGAATATTTTAGTGATTTATGGATCTGATTTTGAAGCCAATCCCCAGATATCTGGAGATATTTCCAAAAATATGGCGCATTTTGCAATGGCAGCTGGGGGTATTTTTTTTATAAATGTGATCAAGGATATTCTTTGACGAGATACCCATAATCCAGGAATATTCAGTCTTAGTTCAATGGTATCACCGTTTGTGCCTATCGTGCTTCCTGCAGTTGCGGCAAAAGTGGGTCGAGTCAAGGTTAAGGTCGGTGGTCTAGCCAATCGCAACGCTACTCTTACTATAAATCGGATAAAAAATAGATCAGCTAAAAATTGGATTTATGGGTAGAGATTGGGGGGGGCCGTTAGGGTTAGCAAGTTAGGGTTAGAGCTGGGTTTGGGCTAGGGCAGGGTCAAGGGTTAGGTATTTGGTGTTATGAGCTAGTGTGGGCGTGACCAAACACCAGACTCAACCTTGACTCGACCCGCTTGCGATGCGGCAACGCTGCTGCATGGAGATGAAACGTTTCAAGCCTTGCAATAACGCGGCGTTAGAGCAAGGAAAACTCAATTAGCGGACACGAGCGCAGAGCAGAGGGAGGGAAATGTCGTGCGTGCCGATTGTTGACGACCGATAACTCGTTCATCCTCGTCGGCGTCTAGTTTAGTGACATGCTATGGCATGCAGTTGCTGTTGCACGTATAGTCGATACGCGATAGCGCAAGGCAAAAGCATGTAATATATATGAATCTTTTATTCACCAAGAAGGTAGATACGCAACGCAAAGTAAATAAAATACTCAAAGAATAATACAGCGATTCAAAAAATGCAACGACCCGCATTAAACACTAACTTGACCGTCAATCAAAAACTTCGAGCTATTAGGCTATTAAACTAGGTTACTCGTGTACATCGATCTTGGATTCAAATACTTACAAGCAACTGTATTAGTTCGACGCTTACAAATGTCAAAGTTATAAATTTCGGCAATTGATTTAAGTTCTTCCTCTAACGAAACGAATGAATTGCACGCATAATACAATTATTTATACATTTCATAGATTCAAAGAAGTTAACTCTACTAGCTTGAAACTAGCTTGATGCTCAGTGGTAGATAACCGATATCGCTCAAGTAATCAGTCAAGTAAAATAATCAAGTAATATCACTCACGCAAGCCCGATGTTAATACGCACACACCACAATAACAACACACAGAATAAGAACATGTTCCTTGCGTTTACCACAGCGCTTGTGATCAGCTTGTAACAGATAAAAAAAAATTAATATGGTCGAAATATAGGTAAAACATTGCAGAAAAATTGGCATGTATGCATGTAATACTTTATGATTTGCACATTTATCATCGAATATTACTGAATGTCAACAGTTGGTTCTCCTAAATTTACCAAAAGACATGGCCAACTTGCGTTGTTTGGCTTAATTTCAATAATGCCTCAAGGCATGCAACATCGGTGGAAGTTGAATTCAATTTAACTTCACAAGCACAAAAACCAGAACAGCATCGAAATGATTTCGATCAAAAACAATCAAAGCTTTAAAATCAACCTTGAACTTTGTTTTCATGATAAATTTAGCGAACTTCGTGCGAAAATTTTGCAAATTATCCTTTGATGCGTGCAGAAAGCCTGCTTTGGGCTTGAATTCGCGTAAACTGCACACTCTTCACACTGTGCACAGCTCTGCTATGCTCTTCAATTACATCCTCTGGACAGATGATCTTACAAGGGAGATTTCATCTTTACTTTCATGTTCAATTAGAGATTTTCACGCTTCGTGCATGCAATCATCCCCCCTGTGTGTGTTTCTTAGAACCGCCTGCAGGGTACGTGTCGCAATTGAATGTGCTCAGGGGCGTAGCCGCTTAAGGGACGAGGGGGGACGTGTCTCCCTCGCGGACCAGAGCGTCCCGCCCAAGAATAGTGGTGGTCCCCTTGGAAAATACATTGATGAGGGGACGCGTACAAATTATTTTGGTCACCCCAAAGAAAACAACTAAACAAAAAATATATGAATGGTGGTCCCCCCCACCGCCAAATCCGTGGCTACGCCCCTGAATGTGCTTTTAATCCACGCTGCGCTCCACTCAAAGTCTCAACTCTCAAACCTTGAGGCTTCATGCACGCACGCGCTCTCGCGTGGCTTCAGCATGCAAACTCATGAGGCGAATTAACTGACGGAATTAGCGCCGGTGACACCGGCTTTACTTGTAGGCATACTCTACGAATGCAGATACAAGTTGACTATAGGCTGCTTCATGGTAATACAGGTACTGAAATCACAAGCAATAATAGAATGATAATTACCGTTCTTTCTTTTTTTGTTCTTGTTTAAGGACGATAAGGCTTGGGCATCTCTGTCAACTAATACTGTCGATTCTTGGGTGTACTATTCAGTGCGCTCGTTCTTCGCGTCGCTGACATGTACTGATGCAAAGCTGCAAGTTCCGGCCCTTTTACAAGCTTCAAAGCTTTTCTCAAGGCTCAATTTACAAGGACCTTGCACAAGTGTTCGACTAACACGTACATGTTTGAGCATAGCCAGCATTGCAAGCTAACCATTCGGTTCAATCGCTGGTGTCACCGGGTATCCTGCTAGAAAAGTAACTTTGTGAAAGGCGTATATAATAGGCTTAATAATACTGGTATTCACCATTGAGAGTTAACCTCGAGTTGACTCAATCGGCGGATTGAGTGACGTCACGCTAGGCATAGAAGATTGACAACGGTTACGCTCAACTCGCGGATTGACCAACTCGAGGTTAACTCGCAATGGTGAATACCAATATAAGTAACGTTTCTTTTCTGAACAGATAATCAGACGATTGAGCCAACACGCAGTTAACTCGTAATGGGGGGTATACGGATGAGTCTTAGCGTGGTGTTTGGTGCCGATACGGATGCATGTATATATCGCGGACCTCATGTTATTCATGAACATAGTGTGGGAGCAGGGGGTGATTTCACTCATTATGATATTAATATCGATCACACTCATTATGTGGGAGCAGGTTAATCATTTTTGTCTTATTTTACACAATTTGCTTAATTATTCTTGTAGTATATTATGACCTCGTCTCGAATTCAATTCACTTCCTATCGAAAATATTTCAACATTTGTAAACATTTTCACGTTTTTGCTCACTTGTTTTTAGCTCGGAATGTCCCTTTGAGTAATTTCATGCTAATATTTTGTGAGAAGAACGTTATGCAAATCTATATCCCTGCAATTCATGCTGCACGGTGTTGAGGAAGCATCATGTGTGACCAATCATAACCAGACAGCGCGCTAAGGTCGCCGCTGAGTCGGTTAGAGATCATGGTCGAGTACTGAATCAGTTTGTTCATGCTCTAAACGACCGTCGAAGCTTTTAGCGCATCGCGGCAAGTCGACAGACGGCGCGAAGTGGTCAAGAGGGAAATGTTGTTTCTCAGCATTGTTTCACTGAGATAGACCTCGTCGAAAATTAAATTTCGTTTGCAAATTTTTTTTTTCGCAACTTCATGATGTCTCGGCCTTATAACAACACAATACAACACAATGCTGTTAATTCAGTGGAGCAACGTAGCCACTCAACACCACCTAGTTTCCCACTATATACGGTATAACGTCACGATTACAATTACTGCAGTGGATAGGAATTTGAAACGTTCTATGCTAAGTAACTAGAGCCTGCGATTATATTCTTTGTAGCCTACTAATCTGAACGGTATCGTAGCCTATCGATGTGACTCAGGTCTCAGGCATTCAAAAAGCAAAGTTTAAGGAGTTGCAGCCTACGGATTGGCAGGCACTAGCGCCCTGGGTGTGTATCGCCCAGATCCCGCATGTCTGCATTTCAGGCGATCGCCAATAATAGGCCTGCTTGTATAACCTACGTGTACACGTTGCTGAACATGCCAGAAAAAGTATTCATTCACTCAGTCATTTATTGTTTATTCATTTATTCATTCATTCTTCAATTTTTTTATTTTTTTATTCATCTATTCGTTCTTCAATTTTTTATCTTTTATTCATTCATTCATTCATTTTTATTCACCTATTTTTCATTCATAACTTCATTCATGCATGCATTCATTCGTGCAGTTGTTCATTTATCTATTCATTAATTTATTCATTTAGTCATTCATTAATAAATTCATTCATTAATTCATTCATTCAAGTATATTCATGCACTTATTCATTCATTCACTTGTTCTTTTGTTCACATAATCCAAATTCATTCATCAACTTACAGTGTTCGCTCGTAAACAAATATAGCTGAATTTAGACAGATAGACAGAGACATACATGCACATGAACACGTACACACATTTTTGCCCTATGCCCTGAAACCTGACCAGCGGCTTTCACATGTTTCCAATCGAATATTGATTAGCGGTGTAGCTGTATTTGATTTGCAATTTATATATTGTTGTAGATTAATCTTGCTATTAAAGTACTGCTGCATTAACTAGCAATTATATTATCAATGTAATAATAATGTTTACTCATAAATTATTAAATTGTCAGGTTATGATATCAATCATATCACATTAATCATATCATTCATATTATTATATGTTTATAAGCGAGTAGCACGAGATTAGTAGATTAGCGGGGGGGGGGGGGGGGTTTAATA
>JAQIWG010007532.1:0-12228 GCA_034695025.1 Chamaedrilus cognettii
CGACTAACATGTTCAATATGCATACAGAACGACTAACATGTTCAATATGCATACAGAACGACTAACATGTTCAATATACTTCCGACAAGAACTTCTGAGTGAGGGGGGGGGGGCCGGGCGGGTGCTGACAGAAATTTTCAAAGCAGTTCTAAACAGTCATTTTTTTAATTAACCATTATTCGCATCAATTTTGCTAGGCCTACACACTACACCACACTACACATATTTGCCCACGTGAACTCCGCATGGAACTCTATGGTCTCCACATATCGGTATGATTTCATCCCAGAACTTTGCAGCCTTAAAATAAGTCATTTTTTGCAATAAGTACTACACATTTTTAACCGTTTGGTATTCACCTTTCATTCTATGGTCTCCGCATTTTGATCGGACTATATCTTTATTTTATGCTCTTCCGAGGCATATTCGTCACGGGTCCGCGGAGGTTCACCAGCGCGTACTATCGGTCATGCTAAAAATACCCGAACCTCTCTTACACGTGAGACTTCTTGCTGAAATAAAGATGTAAATATCCGCTTGCTTAATAATTCGACGAGAATATTGGCTTCGTTATCATAACGAAGAAGCGAAAAACAAGTCTCGAGTACGATACCGGGTCCGGAGGTGTTTTCTAATTATGGCTCAATTTCAAAATTTTGTATAAACATAGTTCGCGTTAGATAAAAAAACTGCATGTAGATCTACACTACGCCTTCCTAGGAGTGTAGACTGTAGAGCTTTCCCTGTGTACTTAAATCAGGCTTAATTCATTTATAAAATCACGCAATTACAAAATGTCGCGATTTATTGGTCCTTTAAGCAATGAAGTGCTCGAAACTCACTCCCAATCCTTTTTTGCACGTGACGTTGCAGCAAGTTTATCGGACGCTTTTTTGCAGGCGACTAGAACGCTTAAATGATAACGTATAAAGCTAATTCTGCAAATTTCTTATTCTTATATTCTCGCAACCAACATGTAGGCTAGGCCTACTGATTTTTATCAAGACGTGTATTTATTGAAATTTTTGAATGACAGCCTTGCTCTTATACCACATCAGAGGCGTCATCTCTAGCCTCTAGGTGCGTAGAGAAGTTCTCATCAATATTAGACTACGCCTGTTTTGTCATATCATTCTGTCGGGAATTTTTACCCATTAGGCCTGCTCGCAAAACCGACGTCGTCTGTATGTGTAAGCACTCAGGGACACAGAATGTTTGCCAAACACTCGTCTCGTTTCTAAGCTGCTACGCGACACATCAATGAATTATTTTAATAGGTTGACATCAGCACGTGAATGATTGAATTCAAGAACGCATTCATCAAATATTGTAAGCGTCCACAGTCCGCGCTACGATATGGTAACAAGTTAGATATTTAAACTTAGGGTACTTACCGAAAATAGTCTGTTGCTATGGAAACTCCCTCAAAAATAAGCTGCTATGAAAAAAATCAAAATGTTGGATTTAATTCAATTGAGTTATATTATATACAGAGTGAATCCCCAAAAAATAATCCCCTAGCGATATCGCGATAACTCAGTCAAAATTCAAAATATTGATTTCATATTTCTAGGGATTGGAGAGGAGATAATTTGCAACAAGATTGCCAAATTTCATGCGAAAATATATTTTAGTTCAAAAGTTATGACTGTTTTAGAAAAAAAGTTTTTAAAATCAAGTTTATTAACGCGCTAAAGACCTCTTAGCCTGGTTATTTTGCTGTAGCTGGCCTGAACCTGCTTCAAAGTGCAGAGCATGTAAGAATAGACTACTCGAAGTGTCCTCGCCTTCAAACCTCGTTCCCAAAACGCTTTCAGTCCCATTTTCCTCCTGCACAAGATTGGTCAGTTTAAACGTGCCCAACTTGCCGCGTTAACGAAACCATGCTTCCAGCGCTTGGGCCGCAGTGAGGTGCAGCACGTGAACATGGCCTACTAGGCTATCGATATCTCAAGCACACGACGTCATGAATAAGCATTCTAGCTCGAGTACAAGGATTAGTTAACATTAAATTAATGACAAAAAACATTTTTATGAGCTTCATTTTACTGCATACATTTTTGGGGGACTTAATTACTCTCGTTAAATAGATTTTTTCAATTTTCTGCGCAAACATTGTAACTTTTGAATTAAAATATATTTCCAAATGAAATTTGGTGGTCTTGTTGCAAATTATCTCAGCTACAATCCTTGCAAATATGAAACTATTAGTTTTTGACTGAGTTATCGCGATATCGCTAGGGGATTATTTTTTTTTACTCATTCTGTATATATAATTTTTCTTCATATGATATCATTTGATCCAAGAGTTTTCGTCAAATAACAACCCTACCCGGGAATATAGACGAGTGCATGCCGACAGGCACAATGATGGAGCGAGTGGAGCGAGCGCGATGCTATCGGTCCAATTGACGACCTGCCAAAATTCTCATCTCGCTCAAGTGTCTCGCCTACAAGTGAATCTGTGTGACTTCATTTCGCCGTCTTATCAATAAATTGAGTTTTGCTCATTACAGCAGCATTTTCTCATTACGGAAGCGTATGAGGGCTGCCAGGATCATCCGGCAATGATCCGCGCCAAGCTTGCTGGAAAAACTAAACTGAATGTAGGCCACCTTGGTTAGATTTGAAGACCCGCCACGTGTTTAATCTGTTTGACCTTTTATAATCAAAATCCGATCCCATAGCCTAGATTATTGCTTTCGTGGGATGATCAAACCGATTGAAGATAGATCTAGACGTCGGGCAAACGATATATCAATAACGATATATAATAATGGTAGCGAGAACAAACAATGCATCCGTAAAAGAATTTTACAGCCATTTTAATAATGTTAATGTAACGCATGAGGAATGAAAGTTTTGTCTGTAGGGTGCCGTAGGCTACAGCGAGTGCACTATTTGACGATGATTGTCAAAAAGCTACCAAAATAAATGATTAATGTCAGCAAAATTTAATAGGCAACACAAGAAAACTCTATCCTTCTCATTTGTACTAAGAGAAAATTTTAGTTGCTGATTCCTACTTAAAATTCGACATGTTTCTGGAACATTATGCAACATTCTCCCAGGCATTCATTTCTTCTTCTTTTTACTTCGCTCCAGTTTGACCAGCCCCATGCATTTGGTTTGAGATCGTATACGGCATGCCTCGGTCGAATCAATATCCGCTCAAGCTCGCTCTGATGGGAAAACGTTTGGTTGCTTCACGGCTCTCGTTAGCATTCAGTCATCGACAAAATCTGACCGGACAGGAAATTGCAATGGCCACTTCTAAATTTGTTGATATACACTTTTAAGGCGTAGCAATAAAGGAGATCCGAAAATCGCCAATTCGGACACCGACGCGCAAAATCGTTCGACGGTTTTGACTACATTGGGCAAGACGGCTGTTGGAGTTAATTTTAGTCATTCTGTGCTGTCGACGAAGTGTGAAATGCAAATAAAGAAAATATGATGTTTAACGAGTTTAGGCCTACGGTATTCCTATTATCATGCAAATCGAGGCGGCTACATTTGAACGAATGTCGCATTGTGACACATACGTGTGTGCCTAACGGTCTTATTATTTTGTCTCCCAGAAGATAGGATGATTTAATTCAGAAGCGTGTTTTTCAAAATGTCAGACTATGCCGGTTTTTAAAAGTTTGACTATTTTGTTGATGAAAACACTTAAAGCGTCCGACTATTATATTTCTCCAACTGATTGTCATTAGCCCATGAGCAAATAAACATATAATTTTACTATTTTATCAATAAGACTTCAACTTAAATTTCTCTCTGCTACACTCCACCCTATTGGATGACTATTTGCAGGGCTAACGAAATTAAGCACCTTTGCCAATGATGCACGAAGTGACTCGAAATCTTTTGCGCGGCCGGGGTTCAAACCGACTCTCTGCCATACTCACAATCCGAAGTCCGAGACTTAGACCACTCGGCCGCAACGCTTCGCCAAATGAATGCGGATGAGTGTTGATCCGATTCGCATTAATGAATTCGAGCCGGACGAGCTGATAATCAAAACGTGTCAAAAGCAGCGTGTGCGACACCACCATGGTGCAATGATCCGCCCTGCGCCCAGCTACCAAAAGCGCGAACGCATAATTTGTCCTGAGAAAATTTGGAAGGGATTGGACGCATGGCTGCTAAGCAGGACGCGGCTATCCAACATACCCAATCATCCGCAGTCATCTGCACTCATCTGCACTCATCTGCACTCTTTCGCGCTAATCCACACTCACCAGCACTCATCCTCACTCATCCGCAATCACCTGCCCTTGTATGCACACATTCGGACACATCTTGGTTCATACGCACTCACCCTCACTCAAATCATCCACTCATCATGCACTCATCTACACTCTCCTACACTCATTCGCATTCATTCGTACACCACTCCCAGGCTTGATACCAGACTGCACTTCTTCTCTTTCAGAGTGGTCAATGTTTGGAACTCATCGTCGCCATCCACAGTAGAGGCCACTTCCTTCAATTCTTTTAGGGCAATACTAATGTCGGAATGTCTTGATTCATTTCTAACTGTAAAGGCCTGATATTTCTATGCTGGATGCATTAACAGCTATAGGTTATACCTACTTTACTTACACTAGAAGCGTTTAAACCGATTTTAAATTGTTCTTACTTGTTTGATTTTTATTATTTACAGCACATAGTAAAATAGAATGCAGGCCACATGCATAATGTTTGAACTCAAGTAAATATCGCAAAGTTTTTAGCCACATATTTTATATTACTGTATAATTTTATATCAGCTGATATTGCCAACCGTACAGTACAGAGCTGACAATGTAATTTTTTGTAACCAACCTCTAAAATAGCCTCTAAAATGACAATATATACATGTGCAAAGGCCGGGCAACTTGAGCGCGTTCTGAGTGTGTCGCACTCAGCGCCTGTTGTCCGGAGTTATGAACACGTTTTAGCAAACACTCACTTGCTTATAACCCACACTGTGTGTTTGTAATAAAATGTATTTGACATTTGCATTCTTCCACACTCATTCACACTCATCCATACTTATTACTCAACCGCACTCATTCGCACTCATCTGCACTAATATACCGTTACTCGCATTTATCCGCACTTTATCAGACTCATTCGCATTCATCCGCACTCATACATACAGTCACCCGCATTTATTCAAACTCATCCGCATTAATTCGCATTCACTTGATTCTTCCACACTCATTTGCACTCATATTCACTCAAATTTCGCTCATCCACACTCATCAGCACTCATTCACACTCACCCACATTTATCCGCAGTCATCCACACTTATACACACTCATCAGCACTTATCCGCACTTATCTTTATTCTTTCACATTCATCCGCACTTATCCGCACTCATTCACAGCTTTGCGCTGTGGAATAGCTTGCGGTTGTCGGATATGCAACTTTCTACTTTTGGTTTCGACATGCACCGACAATATTTTGATTGAATCGTGTGAAATCAGAAGCCTAAATGAAATTTATTTTACTATTCAGTATAGGCCCTAAATCGAAATCTAACCGACGATTATGCACCACTTGGATAGCCTACTTGTGTGATTCACCGATCGATTCGTCGTTCAATTTAGTTTGTTTTCATGGTTTGGTTCATGGTTTGGTTCATGGTTTGGTTCATGGTTCGGTTCATGGTTTGGTTTATGGTTTGATTCATGGTTTTCAAATCAGGCAACAAGGAAAAAAGTCATAACGGAAAAACCGGTCAAAGTGTATAATTTAACCTAGGAGCCATGGAAATGGTTCTCATAAAAGGGATAGCCGCCCCCTTTCGCAGGATTTTCAAGAAATTTTCTTTTTGTCAATTGGTAGAACCATAGGTCGCTTGCCCTGCACCAATTTTTCATTCCTGCTTCTTCGGTTTCTTCCATCAGCATTTGCAGAAGCAAAATCGTGGGTTTCACCCCCGCCATTTAGAATAGGGTGATTCAAAATAAATTTTTAGATCTTTTCCTGATTCGGACGATTTTTAGTACAAAATGGCTCTCTCGCATTTTCTCCCAGCGCGTATATAATGTTGGAAGGAGGAAAAGCACAAAGAAATCAATAAATAAATAATAAAATCAACCGGATTTAAAGATACTTGACTATTATACAGTCAGTCCCTGAAAATGTTGATAACTGCCTACAATACATCGTATATGACTGAGGGACATACATGTATATCACATTGATCTATTTTGTTTCTATATTATGACAGTGTGGTAATTTATGAGCAAAGACTTATTAAATTTGATTTTACATCTGATCAGACAATCCGGCTGGACCTTGTGCAAACTGTTGATATGGCATCAAGTGTAGCCAGATCATAAGTTGCAAATCATAAGTAGTGCGGCAATGCATGTAGGCCTAATGCGCCAGTGCTTATAATGCTTATAAATAACTTAACCATTGACACGCGTAATCAAATCCTGAATGCAGTTACTGGTTCAATAGTCAGTTTAAGTCGCAATTAGACTCTTCTATTGGTTATACATTTGTCAAGAGCGACTTCAGCCATTTAAACATCTAGCTAAATTCTCATCCAATCTCGCAATACAATCTGTCACGCAAAGGCCATCACCAAGCTCTTAACCACGCCGGAAAGGATGAAGGCAATTTTGTTCGTGTTTTTTCTCTTTCGTTGGAACCAGCTACATTCAAGCTGCGTGCATGCATATAGCCAGGGTTTATTGAAGAGGCGTAGTACGCTGAACACAAGGTTTTTTTTTAAATCATTACGCCTATTTAGAAACGGGTAGGCTTAGCGTTACGCGTAAAAAAATAATGATGTAGGCGTAGGGCTACGCGTTTATTAAGATGTGGTGGAGTAACGGCTGCATGTGTAAGATAGTCGTGTGACGTCGATGATTGCCGCGGAAACGCGGATTCGGTATAGGCTCGTTAGGCCTAAGTTGATGAGTATAGTTATAGCTACAATGGTTTAAAAAGAGACAATTACTGTTATTCTGTCAGCACCCCCCCCCCCCTCCCCCGTCGAGCGATCTCATCGCGCTACGCCTATTTTCAAAGGCTTAGCCGTAAGATCACGCTTGTTTTATGAGAAGGGTGCGTAAGGCTCCTGCAGTTTCATCAGGGCTAAAATTAACGCTGCATATAGCATCAGTGGCGTAGCTACACAGAAGCAATTGGAGAGCTGCTGCGGTCGGGATGATTTTAAAGACGTTTTCAATTTGTCCAAATTCGTCGAGTTTTTTTATTGGGGGAGGGGGGGAGAGAGGTAGATGACACTACAGCAAATTGCTTATAGCGTCATATGGAGTCATCACAATTACGTTTGAAAAAATTTGCGCATTCTGCCTAACATCCTAACAATCCAACATTTTCAAACACTGCTCCAGCAAAAAATTCGGTATACCTCTGTTACAGTAGTCTAATAAAAATAACATTAGCGTTGACAATTTGCTCCGGTCGGCAAAATTCTGGCTACGCCACTGTATATCATTGTAGTCAGCAGAGTTCCTTGACATCGAAACCATTTCCTCTGAACCAACGCAATAATTAGCGCGTTGTTCAGAAACTGTTGTAGGCCTACTCTCGTTTTCAACGAGTCTGTGCGGAGTCTTTGTGTACTCTGGTGCGTGTCAGTTCATATGAGCAGCAGCGCTCTCCGCGTGGTCGGCATACTATAGGCCTATAGGGCTAATTACAGTGTTCGGTTCTCATTGGTCCAGTGTTTTTAGTAGGAATTTTTTTCAGGTGGGTGCTACATTTTTCAGGTGGGATGTTGTTCAAGATGCATTTGCTACATTTATCAGGTGGGATGTTGTTCAAGATGCATTTGGTGGCCGTCCTTAACAGTGCTTGTCCGTCTTTGCCATTTTCAACACCAATTTTAACAGTGCTGGTTCAGTTCAGGATCTAAAGATATATAATTTTACCCCCGCGGGGTAGGGTAACGGGTAGTTTCGCTGCCTTCTAAATTCTAACATCCCTCTTCCCCGGGGGTGCAACCCCCCCCCCCCCCCCGGGGATCAGCCCGTGAAGGGTGTCCAACCAGAAAATATTTCAATGCAGAGAATTTTATAGACCTGCCTGGGGGAGGGGGGGTTTAAACCACTTGCGGTGGACTGCGGCCCGGGCCCCTGCAGGCCGGGGAACTGAGAATTCCCCGCCAGCCAGGAAGCCAGCGCTGACACTGCGGGCTGGCCGCCTCCATCTACACTCACATCACCTCGCCTTCACCCCCCCTCCCCCCCGGGAGAGTGATAAAAAACTCGCTAAAGGCGACTAAAGAAGGGGGAGCAGTTCCGTGCGGGCTTCCTTGCACAGAACCGCTCTGAATATAGCCCTTGTGTGCTACGCACGGTCCCTAAAATACAAAATCAAACAAGCGGCAGCGTGTAAAAAACAACCTGCTAAATTGTTCGGACTGTTCGAATGTATGCTATACTTAGAGTTAGCAAGATATATAAATAGAAAGTCTGGAAAGGTCGACCAAAATGAAGAAGCAGGCCTATACCAAACCCTAACATAGCCCTAATCCTAACGTGCCCTAACCCTAACTTGCCAACCCTAAAGAAATAGCCCAGGAGCAATCAGATTACTTTTGTGTACAATGTAGTTATCAGCAGCGGGTTAAAACTTAAACCCACCACCACAGAGGTCTGCGAATTTTCCTGCTTTGATCTATTCTCCGGAGATGTGTGCGACGGACATTTACTCCTTGTTTGCCCGACAGTCAGCTAGTTAATGGCTCCAGTGTGGTCATTCCATACGCTAGCGTTAAGCAGATAAACGGTCCTCTGGCACGTCTGTATTTATTCAAGCAGTATAGCGTAAACTCACCATTTACAGCGCGATTACTACTTTACAGCGCGCCACAGATACCGCGGAGGTTCGATATGCATGCACATGGAGGCCAAATGACGCCAGGAGCTCCCAGTTTGAGGCTCGGTGTCATGCGTTATGTTGGCGTCCCAAGTTTTTATGGATAGGCATTGTTAAAAATGGGCTTTATTGGCGCTGTTAATTTTAAAAAAGGGAAATAAGAAAATGAATGAGAAAAATATGGAAATGACTGTTAAGAATGGCATAAAAATGTCTGCCAGTACTCCCCCCTCCCCGGTCGTGGCACTTACTTCTACACGGATGGGAAAAAGTCTCCGTCGGAACCCCCCCCCTCCTTCCCCTCCTGAGTTGTGCATGGAAGGAAAAACCTTCCCATGGTTGTGACGCCAAAAAAATGACATCACTGTTCTGGTTTTAAAACTATCAATGTTGAAATGCCTTATTGCAGCCTATCTGCTAATAGCTAGAATAGCTATACTTGTCGCAAAGACGACACTGCCATTTCGTGTGTATTTCATACTTGTATGCCAATGTGAATTTGGTTACATTTCTCTGTTGATCAAATTTTCATGTTTCCTTGTTTTATTATATATCTTACAATTAAACGTGAGCAAATTCTCGTTGGTTTTTCGCCACAGTTGCATTCGTGTGCATTCCGTCGAAGGTGCAGAACCTCGTCTACAAGGTGTGGCTGCTCGGCAAGTTCCTCTGCAAGGCCACGGGCTATCTCGAAGGTTGTCCCATTCCTCGGCTAAACGTTCTTATAAAGCAGATTTATTTTCCGTAAAGTTAACTTATCATTTTGTGGCATGATTTACAGTGATGTTAGACGTTGGCCTTGGCCTGAGGCCGGCCTTAAGGCCGGAAGGCGGTGGCCTTGGCCTTGGCCTTGGCCTTGCGACTCGAGGCCCTGGCCTTGGCCTTGCGACCTCGGCCTTGGCCTTAAAAACAAGGTCAAGGCCAAGGCCAAAGCCTTGCGTCAGGGGATGCATCGTTTATTAAGTTGACGTACATGCACACATTGTACATGCATATCATGTGCTATGATGAGTCAGTTCAGATGATTTTTTTTTTATTAAAGAAAAAAGTAATGGAGTTGCTACTTGATGGAATGTTTGATATGCTTACTGAATGGATGAGCGACATATCAACATCTTTTGCTATTGAAGTCACTGGAACTAGATGTAGACCTGTGCTGTTCTTGTACATTTCAAACATCTTTTTCACAAACTTTGTATTCCTTAACTATATAAGCAAAGATGACCCAGGGACGCTTGGGTGTGACTCTCTTCCTTCAGTGACCGGGGGCCCTGAACCACAAAAACAGATGTGGGTTTGGGCTGGCCAGGCTTTGTTAATGGTGCAGCCAACTAACAGCTGATCTGTTCTGTTCTGAACTGATCTGTTCTGTTCTGAACTGAATTATTCTGTTTTGTTCTGAACTGTTCTGTATTGAACTGTTCTGTACTAAACTGTTCTGTTCTGAGAGCATGTTCTGTTCTGAGTGCATGCTAGGCAGACTCGTCGAGGCTCGTTGTGTGTCGATTAGCAGGGATAAGTTTTGTAAGTGTAGTACTCCAAAAACTAAGTTTTTTGAGACTACTCAGCTTTAGAAGAGAGGCTTTGGCCATGGCCATGGTCTTGCGACTCCGAAAAATTCTCGCCCTTGAAATGGTCTTGGCCCTGCGACTCGAGGCCTTGGCCTTGGCCTTGCGACCTCTGGCCTTGTTAACATCACTGATGATTCATGAAAAACACATGCGTACATGTGCATCGTGAGTAACAATAATATGAAGGGCAACACTTGACTATCAATTGGTCAATTGTCGACCGATATTCAATTGTGTTCTCGTGTAATTTTGCTAACTAAATTTGCAACAAAATTCATATACACACCATGTCTCAAAATAGACGACCCAACAAATTTCTTCAATAACTACGGATCGCAATGAGCGTTGTCAACGAAATTTTCACCAGATTAGCCTAACCTGGATCATTACTTCAAATTTAATCAAATTTTCGTTGAATTTCATCACGCGGTTAAAACGATAAAAATAGTCAATTTGACCTACAAGGAAAGCTACAACTGCTTAATTGATCAACAATTATCTGGTAATTATTAAATAATATTGATACAATTTTATTTCAATTCAATATGTGTTAGCATCCCAGGCATCAGGAATGCGCACGTCATGTTTCAACAAGATTTGGTTACAACATGCACGCAAGACAAATAGAAGAGCGTGGTATAAGAGAAGAATGACTCAAAATGACTCGCGCTGGGCGTCAAAGTGGTGCGCTGTCAATCATCCGAATTTACATGTAGCAGTAGGCTATGGTGCTTGTTACGAAAACGCGTCAGATAAGAAAAAAACGTCGTACACCTGAAGCATAGAATAACAGGAAAGTTAGGTAAATTTGAAAATTCTGTAGTTATCACAAATAATAGCAGCTGCGTGAACAATTATTGGTTTTGCACAAGAGGTGTAAACGATACTTAGGCCTAAGCAGTTTCCCCAACATGGTTGACGCGTTTTTTGCCCATTAACTTTGACTACTTGTATCTTTTTAATCGCTGATGATATATAACTAAAAATTTTAGAAATATGAGCAATGATCCAGGTTAATGAGGTGGAAATTTCATTGACAGCACTTAATGCATTTCGTTTTTTTTTCTTCTTCAGTTTAGGTAAGCTTACACGTACTGGATGTTTTTGCAGATGCAATAATTATATAAACTTCATTGCAAATTTAGTTGATAGAAACATAAATTATATAATTTTAAAATAGGATAACATTTGACCGAGTTATAGTTATCAAGTGCTGTCGTGTTTTTTTACTCACGGTGTAGATACGATCATATGACACGACACTGATGACATGGTCATGTTTTACCAATAAATTTCAGGTATAATTTTATTGCATCTAAAAATAGCACAATAATTCCGGTGTCATAAAATCTCACGTGAAACTGCTTCAAATTACTTGTAAGATTGTAGGCCGCTTGACGCTAAGACCCGATAGCCTAGACTTTTAGCAGGTTTCTGTAATTATTGAAAGCAATTCGAGCAAAGTTGGGACGCTGATCTCGTTTGTATCTGAACCATAGTAATTAGAATATTGCAGTAATGCCAATGAATCGTCTATGTTTATATTATGTTGTTCATAATTGCCGCCAACTTGTCCTTGAAGGTCAAGGTTAAGATCTTAGCAGTTAACCAGCGTAGATCACCAGATTTGGCCATTTACTTGAAATCTTGGGAGATATTAACTATGACGTCACTCTTGAAAAATTCAATCTTTGGGGACTCGGCTATCCAGTGATAGATCTAGTTCCAAAACTATTATTATATAATAGTATTGGTCCCAACTTAAAAAAGAAGAAATGCGCCGTGGCTGCGGCTTCCAA
>JAQIWG010007533.1:0-12227 GCA_034695025.1 Chamaedrilus cognettii
ATACTGTAGCTCCCATGGCAACCCAGATCTTGTCTCAGGGGGTAATCACTTCCATCACAGCCACGAACAACAGTGGGTTCAACACTGATCACAGTCCAACCTTCACCTCAAATCGATCACTTAGTCCATCACGTGTTTCACTGATGTCTTTGTGTCAGTATACATTGCGATCACTGCCCTGACTAGCACTCCTCAACTCCCAACTTTCTCGGCACCCACCATACAACCTCTCGTGGCACTCTATCAAACGCCTTCTCCAGATCCACAAACGCATAATAGAACTTCACTGATTTAGCTTTATGCTTTTCTTCCATCTTCCATCAACTGTTCCCTTTTCAGGCATAAATCCAAACTTCATACCATCACTAGCGATTTGTTTTCATAATCTTTTCTCAAGCACTCGCTCTAGTATCTTCATACCATGTTCCAGCAGTCTGATCGCTCTACTACCACACTGCATCGCATCACCCTTTCCTTCATAGATTGGGACTAGAGAGCTGAATTTCCAGTCCTCTAGGATCCAAACATTTCTTATGACTTCATTGCAAATTTCTGTCATCTACTTCACCCGCTGCCTTAACCATTTCAATCACCGCTTCTACCAGCCTATTCTGATTTAGATGCCTTAATAGCTTCTGCAACCTCACTTTCCTTAATTTCATCTGGTGGCCCCTCAACCATATCTGCAGCATTGCCATCCCACTCATTTTCCGCATTCAAAAGTTTTTCCATGTATTCCTTCCATCTCCTCCTTGACCTTGTTTGCATCAACTAACAACTCATCTGCCTCACTCTTTAAACATTTTATACCCATCACATCTTGTGCCTCCTTTGCCATCTGCTGTGCGATTTTGATTACATCTCGTCAGCATTCTTCCGTGTCAAGCTTACTCGCAAAACTCCTTTCTTTCTGCATCCTTTGCTATAGCTACAGCTGTTTTTGATTCCCTCCTTGTGAACCTATACTCTTTCTCCTGTGTCTCCACATCCACTTTTCCATTCTTTCTTGCCTTTCTCCGAGCCTTGTAGCATACTTTCTTCTCATCTACTTTCTTCTGCACTTCACTATTCCACCACCAGGTCCCTGAATGCCTTGTTGGTCCCTTGGTCCTTCCGCATGTCATGCATCGCTAACACTAAATGCTGCTATAACAAGGTGGTTGGCAAACCCATTTTTGAGTTCCACACGCCTGCAGTGTAGGAACCTGCTATGCTCTATTCGAGTGTAGCATCTTTCGATTGTAGATCCATACCGATAAATATCTATACTTTCTAATTTCTGGAGTAAAACTGAATGTAGCAAGCCACCGAGATCGTTCTCCTGTCTCAGTAATAGTCCGTGGGCCTGGATCCCAAAAATCACACATTGGTACCACCCGGGGGAGCAAAACTAAGTTGCCATTTTCAATAGCTATGCATGTCTAGTTCATATCTGGATATGAAAGCCTTTGCTAGATCACAGCTAAATGACCACGGCAGCCATTTAAAAAATGGCCGCCGCATCATATAAATTGCAGGCAAAAATTGCCATTTACTTGTTTTTGTGCAGAGAAACGAAGACGATGCATACAAACAAAAAGTTGTAGACAAGGATCAGAGCTTTCTAAAAAGACGAAGAGCATGGCTCTAGTAGCAGTGGTTTGAAAGATAGAGCATTTTAATGTCCTTCAGATAATGACGCATTTCCGTACTTCTAAAAATTCCATGAAAATTTTTTTCTTGGGTCAGCGTCTAGCAGAGATCTGAAAAATAATAATAGAAGAAAAGTTGAAGACAATGTTCAGAGGTTTCCAGCAAGACAAAGATCATGCTTCGATAGTCAGTGGTTGAAAAGCTGCAGCGCTCTTGATATCTGCTATTGACGCAGAAGGTCACAAGACTGCATCGTATTCCCATCAAGAACCGCCCAAGAATGCAGTGAAAGCATCATCTGTAATGATCATACTAAACCTTTTTAGCTTTCAGTTTCACTTCAATTATACCAATGCTATATATACCAATATTATACCAATGCAATACACACATCTTGTAGAATTTTCCTTTCAGTTTCAATAAGACACCCCTTGATGTCAAAACTGGCCATAGTTTATTAAAATTTTCTCAGGCAATTCTCACCCTAGCCCTTGCGACCCCCTCCACCCCCCTTCACATCCAATCAAATCTCCCAGGTGGGGGTTGTGGTTTAAGGACTGTGTGTAGTCACAAAGACTATTACAGTCCGGTTCTGTGTAAGAGGCCTGCCACACAACAGTCCCCCCTTCTTTAGTCGCCTTGTACGACTCGCCCAGGGAGCTCTGGGCTGTAAGTCTATTCTTTGTTCGCCTACTTCCTGGGGAAAATCTATCAGGTAACAGAAACTACTAACATACTCCATGTTCTTCTTCTTTTGGTCAGTCCGTTAGCTCTGCTAGTGACAATGGGGCTGAATGAGCTCTCTCCATGCATCTCCATGTCGGGTGTTGCCCACGGCACTGTTCATTAACGTGCCCTTTTATTCTAAGTCCTCCACTGTGTTGTCCATCCATCTTCGTCTTGTTCTGCCTCGGCTTCTTGCTTCATGTACGTTGGTGTGCAGAGCCAGGTAGGACAGTCTCTCATCGCTCAGTCTGGAAACATGTCCAAACCACTTATTGTTTTTGTTTTTTTGCACCAGTGATATTTCTTGCCCAAGTGGTTGCCATATTACTTCGTTTCTGATTCTCTGCAGTCTCGATATATTTAGCATCCACCAGTGATATTTCTTGCCCAAGTGGTTGCCATATTACTTCATTTCTGATTCTCTGCAGTCTCGATATATTTAGCATCCTCCTAAGCCAACCCATTTCAGTAGTTAATAGTTTCCTCTCGTTGCTCTTATCAGGGTCCAGCATTCTGAACCATAAAGAAAAACAGGGAGAACCATAGCTTGATATACTTGGATTTTAGTTTGTATGATCACATTTTTTGAGTTTCAAATGGTGGTTAGATTTCCAAATGCGCCTCTGCTAATCCTCTTGTTCTCTTTATGTCGGCATCCCCGCTTCCATCTTCAGATACCATTGTTATCAGATATGTAATTTGATCCTTCTGTCCTATTTAATTTTCATCAATGGCAATGCTCAGCATTTCTGGTCTCTTCCCTATGGCCATAACCATAGTCTTTATATACTACTTCTTTGCAGGCCGGGAACAAAGAATTGACTTGCAGCAAAGAGCTCCTAGGGCGAGTCATAAAAAGCGACTAAAGAAGGTGTAGCGGCTCTGTAGTAATAAATAATCCTATCATTAATTAACCGATGTGTCGATCGTCTTTGCGGTCCCTCCAAGCCTTCTCATTGGCGCATCATAGCGATTATGATGTTGCAAAGATCTTTAGCGAAGCTTATCGCCCTTGCCGTTGAGTTTGTTTTTGACCATCAGCCAAGGAATGGCTACGGGTCTTATGGGCTCCAGAAGAAGGGCTACGGGTCCTATAGGCCATACGGAAAAAGGGCTTGGTCATAGCACTGAATGCACAGGTAGGGGCTGCTAGTAATAATAATTGTCGGACAACTTTTAGAGCTCCGTAACATGACCAAAATCATCACAAGGGCGCTGTACACAATCCAATCATAGCGTCAAAACAATTGTAGTTCACCAGTACTCTGTCACATGAATGAAGCCTATATAAACCTGCTGAAAGATTACAGTTTCTATTAAAAAATATTATCAAGCTAGATTAATTGCAATATGATCTGGTAAATAGATCAGTTTAAAGTCTCTCCGTAAACACGGTCAGGGAACGGGTTGTCTTCACGTGTGGCGGGGCCGCCCCAGAACAT
The DNA here is from genome assembly GCA_034695025.1 of Chamaedrilus cognettii. Taxonomy (NCBI): domain Eukaryota; kingdom Metazoa; phylum Annelida; class Clitellata; order Enchytraeida; family Enchytraeidae; genus Chamaedrilus; species Chamaedrilus cognettii. The sequence goes on from JAQIWG010007533.1 coordinate 3,801, forward strand.
CCACGATCACCGAACTTCAGCCTGCTCCGAGGTTGCATGATGGAGTGGCTGTCTACAGAACGCAGACGCAGTCGCAGTGTTTGCGGTCGGTACAGCAAGCTCGGTGAGGTAGCGAGGCGCGCAGTTGTGCAAGGCATTGTAGACTATCACAGAGTTTGAAGGTCACGCACTGCGCCAAGCGGAGCCAATGCAGCACGTCACGTATCAGCGACGTGATGTGGTCGCGCTTGGTGCCGCCGTATACATGTAGGAGCCTCGCTGCTGCGTTTAGTACAGATTGAAGTTTATTGATCTGACGCTGCGCAATACGAGCCAGTACACCGTTACAGTAGTCCAACTGTGACGTCACGAAGGAAGAGATGAGTGTCTTTGTCGACGCCAAGGGAAGTGATCGTCGCGCAGACTTCAAGTGACGCAGCTGCTGATCGTGTGACTGACATGAGTCGTCATCGTGAGCTCGCTGTCCAGGTGAACACTGAGCAGCTTGACGGAGATGACGTGTGCCACAGTGATGCCATCAATAAAAAATGGTGTCGCGTGATCGACATGGTGCGACATTCCCTAGGTGGAACACCACATGAACTCTGTTTTAGCTAAATTCAGTTCGAGCCTATTTGATGCCATAAAGGAGTTAACATCAGAAATGCAGTTAAGCATCCGGTCTCACAATGTTGCTGAATCACATGAATAACGGCTGCAGCTACCGTAAATCTCCGAATCGTCCGCATAGCAGTGGCTCAATAGCCCATGGCATTGAATCACTTCATGTAGACTGGCTGTGTATAGAAGAAACAGAAGCGGCCCGAGAACAGAGCATTGAGAACACCGCAGTTCAGGTCACAGGCTGACGCCAAGAAATCACCGCATCTAACAGCCTGTTTGCGTCCCAGAAGATAAGACTTGAGCCATGCGAGCGCTGAACCAGTCACGTCGAAGTCAGTGCCGGCTCTCTTGCACAGAATCGGAGAGTATAATGTATATAGCCTAAGTGCTACACACGGTCTTCAAACTACAAAAAACAACAAATCAAATATATAATATTTATTCTGAGGCTAAACTGACTGCTTTGTTTTTCAACATTGGCGATTAGTCATTGTAGGTCCTCTTTGGACTCAGTCGCCAGACCAATATCGTCCACGAGTCTCAGGTTGTTGTTGTCGCACTGGTTCCGCTCACTTGGACTCCTGCTATTTTATCCTTGAGTGCAAGTATCATTAGAGCTTCTAGTATCAGGTTGAACAAGTCTAGTGATCGTGTGGGCCTACAGCCTAGTCTTACACTGACTGTAGTTTTAAACCAGTCTGTTAAATTATTATCAACTCTAACTGCGCTCATGGACTATGCATATACTCCATAAACCCGTATATACTTTCTCTATTAGCTAACAAAGTACAAGATATCGGGTATTCCTTAGGCTCATAAGACATGCCAAAACCCTTTCTGCCAGACACTGTTAAATGATTGTTTGAACTCAACAAGGTTGTTGTGCAAAGTGTGACGATATTTATATAATTTTCAAGTAACTGTTGTATTGTGAATAAATTGTCCATTGTACCGCAATCTGGCCTAAGGCCTGCTGTTCCTCTGCTACGGCTTCCTCTACATATATCTTGATTCTTCTTTGAAGTGTTTTGGTTGAAACTTTTCTAGGTAATTAATAGACTCATTCCCCTGTAGTTTTCGTAGAGTTTAATCTCCCTTTGTAAATATTGGTTAAGACGATGGCCTTTTCCCACTCTTCCGGGAACACTACTTGGTCGTGAATTTCGTTAATTAAGAGATTCAGGAGTCGGTCATTTTCATGACCAGCTCCCCTCCGGCCTGTAGTAAATCCGCCAGTATATATGTTGTCAGTTCATGGAGCCAAAAAATTAAAACTTTGTGCTACACTTCTCATCAAGTAACACATGCTTCTCATCCTGTCGTTATACTTAATGGTACTGAGAACTGAACTGTGAAAGCGCCCTAGAAGCGACTGAAATGCGACATGGCACTCTACAAGTTGGCGTGAATGGTAGGCATACTATTATTATTGAATGACGATTGTTCTGCCACCGAGCGAATTACAGTAAATTCAATTAATCAATTAAAAAATAACTTAAAGAGGTAATAGAGAGTAAGACATTATGGCATGTAAATTTTTTTTTAAAGTTTATAAATATGTCTACTTACTAGACAAGTTTAATGACTGCAAGTGGCAGTATATACCGCTTACAATACAATACACGTAGACCACGTGTCCCGGACTTCAAAAATTTTATTTCTATATTTGACTAAAGATATATTTAGTTAAAGAAGCAATATATGGCGGAAGCTAGCCACCTTTTTTGTCTATTATGTTAACGTCCATGTTTTCACATATGAGTTTAAACGTTTACAACCTGATTAAGGCTGATGGAACCGAGTTCTTACTGCTGGATGGCCTTGCTGACGCCAATCAAATAAATAGATATCTGGCACATGGTTGGCATCTGGCAACACATGTGTGTTTAACAACCTTGCTGAAGGGTCTGTAACACCATGGTTTCAGTCGCTGGGACTTGAACCCAGGAATCTCAAAATTGCATCCAATACCGCAGCCATTACACCCATGGTAGCAACCACCGGGGGGGGGGGGGGGGTCGGGTGGCCATGACCTCCCCACCTTTTGGGATAACCTGTCCATTTTCAAGCATTTTTCTAAATAAAATTTGACCCCAATCTGACCCCGACCTCCGCAACTTGTAGAGTGTGGTTGCGCCCTTGACTACACTACAGCGTCTCGCTGTCATGCATGAATAGGAAATATAGATAATTTAATATACGTCGTTTTCATTTGAATTTAATTACAAAATTTAATACTGCTTACATAATGATATAATTGACTAGATAGCCATTTTTTATTGATGATAAATGATGCAAATTTATTGCCTGTGAGATGATGGGGATTAGGGGTCTGGAGTGCCATGTAGCTGGCACCATTTGCCTACGTGGCTTCCGCCGAAGGCACACTGGACAAGGTCATTGCCCTTATCCCCGTGCACCTTCACACTGTCACCGACCTATCAACAGCAATTGTACTGCAGCACCGGCAGATCATCGTCGACGCATCCACACAGCCTCCAGCCGCCGAGGTCACCTGGCAAAGCGCTGCTGGGACGACCCGTGTTGCAGCAGGACAGCATCAGCTCTGCTTGACACAGCGGCCGATGACTATGATAGGGCGCGCATCAGAGTCAGCCATGCCTGGCGTGGGATGTGACCATGCCCGACACACTGGCGCCGTTGTACATACAGTCCACGGCAGCGTGCGCTGGCGCAGCAGCAGCGCCATCAGAGGGTCTCAAAACGGCAAAGTACGCAGACCTGGCCTCCACTCACATATTCATACCCCTTGCATTCAAGACACTGGGGCTCTAGGGGGAGCAAGCCCGGCTCTTCGTCTCTGAGCTCGGGACACGCATAGCGGAGATCACAGGAAACGCACGCTGTCGATTATCAAAATTTAGCAGCGAAACGCAAACGAAGCTTGTTACGAAAACGCATCAGATAAAAACCAACATTGAACACCTGAATCATGGAATAATCAAAAAGTTGGACAAATTTTAACATTCTGAACTTATCTCAAAGATAAGCATTAGCGTGAATAATTATTAGCTTGCACAAGAGGTGCAAACGGCAATTAAGCAGTTTCCCAGCTTGGTTGACGTGTTTTTTTGTAGGTCAATTTTGACTACTCGTATTTTTTAAACCGCTTGATAAAATTCAACAAGAATTGACAAAAATAGAAAGCACGAATCCAAGTTTATGTGGTAAAAATTTAATTGAGAACGCTCCTTGCGTTCCATAGTTATTGAAGAAATTCATTGGTTCCTTTACTTTCGAGCCACGGTGCAGTTCATTATTTTCATGATGTCGTAGTATTCTTCACTATTTGTGCAGATGTTAAACTCGCCCTGATGATACTATATTTGACAAGTACTTCATTGGACCTGCGCGTTTAATTAAGAATCAAATTATTTTAAATCTCAAAAAATTATGTAAATTTACTGAACAATTAGTTTCTATAATATTATAGTCATTTTTATTTATATTAAATCTTGTAAAAAGCACAAGTTGATATACTTATACTGTACTGAATAACATTAGACAAATTGTTAAATACCTGCAGTGTACACATGCACCTTGTAACGAATTAGTGCAGGTTAAATTAAATAAATTTAAACATTGTCATTAAATGAAACGAGGAAACAATTACATTCCATAAAGTCATTGCATTCATTCAATTTATTGAATGCGTATAATGGGTGATTTCAAGTGCACGGTGCTACGATTGAGTTAAAGTTGAGAGCTAACTTAACTTCAATCTGAACGCTTTAACCCATTGCCCAGGTTAGCACGGTGTTAGCACCGTGCTAACACTGCACCAGCGCCGCGCAAACACCGTGTTAGCACAGTGTTAAGAAAATTGGCAGGCTGTAGGCCGATCGCTAATATTCGTGATCGAATAAGCCTAGTAGGCCTATTAACTCGGAGACACATGGTCACACTTTATATGCCTGGCCTAGGCCTTGCGGCCAATAGTCCTAAGAGAATTCCGCGTGAATTGCAATTGCTAAAAATGCGAGTGACCGTTAAGTTCAAATCGATTGGTTTCAACACCAAGCCAACCCAGGTCACTTTTTCTCTTATTGAGGAGTTAACTTATTTTCCACGGCATCTGTGCAGTTTTGATGACAGGTTAGGGTTAATTAACCCCATCGGCAACTTATTAGACAAACGTTATTTAAATAAAATGATGACATATATTTTAAATGTTTGATGTATTTAAATTTTCAACTCAACTTCAACTCAACCCGGCGCTAACACCACGCCAACTCCGCGCTAACACCGCGATAGCGCGATGTTAGCGCGGAGTTAACTCAACTCGGCACTAACACCGCACTAGCGCGGTATTCGCGCCGTGTTGAAAATAGATTTCAAGTGCTCGGGTTGGGAAGGTGTTGACCTCAGGTAAACTGTAACTCAACTCTAACTCAACTCCAACACATCTTAACACCGTGGACTTGAAATCACCCAATGCCATATCAAATACTTTAAAGACTCAAAGTATTGGCACTAGCACTCCAGACCGTTTGATTTAGTACAACCACAATATTTCAGTCCCGAAACATTCTAAAATCTGACTTCAAATAAAAATGCTTTTGAATGAAACTTGATTCTTAAACACTAGAAATACAACCGGAATTGCATAGAAACATTTTGATCACTAGCATCATAAACTGTTGGGTTTGTCTTCGAAACAGTTATATTCTATTCCTCTGCCTTTTTCAAATGCAACTGAAAGAGAAATCAAGCCAGATGGTTTTTTAAACATTTGGATTTGAATCTGGGTCTCACATGAACGACTTAGCCACTAGTGCATTACAGCGTTGGATACGTCTTCAAAATGACTAGATTTTCTTCCACAGCATTTTGAAATCTGACTTCAAATAATGAAGCTATTGAGTAAAATACGTCTTTAACCCATTTTCAACCTCTCAGAATCGAACCCGCATCCGATATCACCAACTTAGCCACTGGTGCCATACACCGCCAGATTCGTCTCCAAAAAGCTAAATTTTCATCCACTAACAATTTAAAATCCTGCTTCAAATAAAAAGTTATAAAGAAAAATGTGCTTTTAACACTTTTTAAAGCATTGGGAATCGAACCTGAATCCGATGTCACTAGCGACTATGCCACTTAGCCAGTAGTACCATACACCATTGTATTCGCCCTCAACTAAGCAACATATCATTCCACAAGCATTTTCAAATTGAATTTGAAATTATAAAGTTATGTAGTACAATGCGTTTATTGCCCTTTAAAATCACTTGGAATCAGACTTCAATTTCAATCACTTAGCCACTGGTGCTACAGACCATTGCATTTGTCTTCAAAAAGAGCTGGATTTTCTTCCCCTAACGTTTTTGAATCGAACTTCAAATAAAAGTTTTTGGGCACAACACAGTTTTGCAACTCAATCCAAAATTTTCAGATCCAATACTTTTGGAAACATTTTCATCAATTTTTGACTACCTCCCCTCAAGGTTTTGAAGAATTTTTGGGGATATTGCATCGATTTTTGCATGTGCTAACCCAAGTACACTTAAAAAAAAATTATGTCACGTACGGTTTACAAGGAAATAGCGACCAAAAGTACCGGTACATGAAAAGTGCCTGGAAGAACAATAACAAAATGAAAAATATCAAGCATATCAGGCAAAAATAAGAAAATGTTTGGGAAATTTGTTTCAACATGCCCAAAGAAATTTAGAGAGTGCTCGGATTAAATTTGTTTACAAGTTGCAGAATCATAAATTCACGAAACAAATTTAGTGAATTAATGAAAAAACCCCTCCAAAACAAAATTGTCCTAAAAATTCGCTGAAATTCCTTCCAAATTCTTTTCGGAGTGGGTTCCAATACATATTTTGTTTTGCACCTGGCAAAATCATCAATTCATGAAAGAAATTCAGTGAATTTCAATATGAAAAAACCTTAAACATTTTATAAAGTTGAGTGAATCGCACCCCAAAAAAAATTTGGAGCAGGCTCCCATGAGTTTTTTTTGACCGTTGCTAAAAATTTTTTTTTTTTAATTCTGAATTAAAATCCATCAACAAAAAATCAAACTCAGATGTTCGTGTTCCTTTCTTAGGTTAAGCTGGGACAAATCATGAGCTCAGGAAAATATCCATGTGAAGTATGCAGAGAAGGAGTGGGTCCAAACTCAATCAAATGTTGCAAGTGCAGAAGTGGATTCACAAAAAGTGTAGTGAAATCAAAGGTAGATTGAAGAAAGATCCACTTCCAGTGCTCGGAGTGTATCATCAATGGTATAGACAACAGTGTTAAGACAGAGGAGAAGTGTATGATGCTTGAGGAGGGGTGTAGTATGGAGCGTGTCAGTAGTTTCTGTTACCTGGGAGATATGATCGGTTGTGGAGGGGGAGCAGAGGAGGCAACAAGAGCTAGGGTAAGAAGTGCCTGGCAAACTTGAACAAACTGGGACCTATCTTGACAGCAAAGGGTGTCCCATTGAAACTAAAATAGAAATTCTACAAAATGTGTGTGCAAAGTACGCTGGTATATGGAAGTGAGTCATGGCTAGCGAAAGTGGAGGATCTTTAGAGATAAGAGAGGACAGAGAGAATGATGGTGGGATAGATGTGTGGAGTGTCATTGAAGGACAAGTGTTGAAGCAAAGATCTAAGAAAGTGGCTAGGTGTCGTATGTATAACGGACATGGTGAAGAAAGGGAGTCTGAGGTGGTTTGGACATGTGGAACGCATGAATGAGGTAGACTGAGTATCCCCAGGCCGATATATTAAGGTGGAAGGGATCGTTGGAAGAGGGAGGGGGAAGAAAACATGGAAGGAGGCGGTAGAGAGCGATATGAAGGAGCGAGGCATCAATAGACAGATGGCAAAGAATCGAGAGTTGTGGGGGAGTCTCATCGCGGGAAACGTCCAACCTGTATTGACACGGAAAAGTGGACGTAAAACATAAATGATGATGATGATGATGATGAAGCAATAAAAACACAACAAAAGTGTACCTGCAATTTTTGATTTTGATTTAATATATAAGCTAACATTAGAATTCATACCTTACGCTACTTTGCCAAATATTTTCTTCCTTTAGCAGCACCTGATGAGCATCCAAATTACAGCGGCTTGGCTTCATCGTATAATCTTGAAGGCATCGTTTTACCCAATATCTTTCGCACTGGTGCTTAAATGGGTTAACAATGAATATGAAACCTACGCATAACAGAAAGGACACGTTCAAGCGTAATTCATTCTATATAGTGAATAACTTAAATTTTTGTTTTAATAGTCAGAGAAACATTTGCATCGAAAATATTTAAATTAATAGCCAACAGTGTATGTATGCCGTCAATACTGGAAACCCAGAAGAGCTTCAAACTTCCATCTCAAAAGTACAGGCTACTTTGCAATTTGCCGGAAATTCAAGTTTCTCAATTCAAATCTTCAAATTCAAGTACTACTATATAACAGTAGCGAGCAAAACAATCAGCGCAATATTTTTTATGACGTGCGCTGTTAGACAAACGCCGTATTATTTTGGCCCGGTACCTTTACTTTATTTTCTTTTTCTTTCTTTATTTCTTATTGAAATTTTTTTCCTCTTACAAATCGTTGGCGCACTCCCGGAGACTCGCCTCCTGACCTATAAGTCTAGAACAAGGGTCACATTTTCTTTACCATTGACGAAAATGTTTCCAGCGAAAAAATTTTGTTGTAAATATTGTGTGGGTGTCCGGGGGGCCACGGGGCGCACTTTTGCATGAATCGCGATAACTTTTTTGTTATCAGTCCGATTTGCATGCGTTTTGCACCAGATTGTTCCACTTACTACTTACTAAACTAGACGGAAGCA
>JAQIWG010007534.1:0-12226 GCA_034695025.1 Chamaedrilus cognettii
CCCCCCTCCCCCCCCCCCCCTACGCTACGCCCCTGTTTAGAATCTATTTCGAAATGAGTCGTCGAATTTCAAAAGAGTTTACAACAATTAGACCAAAGGCCTTTATAAGGCATGTGTGCACTAACTTTTTAGGCTTGTTTTGACAATTCTTGTCGTATTCATTAATTGCTATTTAAATAATATAATATAATATATTTGAATATATTATAAGCCACTATACCACAGCGAGGCTCTGTGGTGCAGTGGTTAAGACGTCGGACTAAGAGTACAGAGAACCAGGGTTCAAGTCCCCGCGCCGGCAACTACATGTATGAAACCATGCGTTACAGGTCCTTCAGCAAGGCTATTAAACACACAAACGTGTGTCGCTAGCTGCTAACTGCCTTTCCTGACGCCAACCAAACAAATTATTATCTGGCACGGGGCCAGATAATAATTTTTTTGGTTTGCGTCAGGAAGGGCATCCGGCGGCAAAAACCCAGCTCCAGCAGTCCTGACCAGGACTGGCAAAAACGTGCAAACCTGTGTGAAAACATGGACATTAACGGATTACACGATAAAAAGGAGGTATATTATAAGACAATATTAGCTTAAAAGCATATCATTTACATTCCAAGCTTGTATGTCATCATCACCACTGTCATCTTTAAATTGATTCGCTATTGCCTGCTGGTATAGGCTACGAAACATTTATTATATTAATGCGAAAGGGCGATAAGACGCAATGGAGTTGCGCAGTAACTTGACAGCGACCTGGGCGGCCCTGCCAGCTCTCCGCTCATTCGTGCAGCGAGTAACGGTTCATTCTTGTCACTATTTTTACAGCAACGACTGAGGGTGATGAATTATTGAGACACAAAATTATTTAACGCGCACTAAATTTGCGCATCAACTGCAATGTTATGTCATATTAAATGATTTTCGATGTCAACTAGCTATTGCTAACTTGACCAAGTAGCCAGATTCAGCAATTCATTTGAACTTAATTAATTGGATACTATATAACAAGGTGTTCTGCCTCGATGGTGAATAAAAGATTTATATATATAACGACATGGCGAGGCGCTGTGGCGTAGTGGTTAAGACATCAGACTTTGAGTCCAGAGAACCAGGTTTCAAGTCCCCGCGCCGGCAACTACGAAACCATGACGTTACAGGCCCTTCAGCATGGCTGTTAAACGCACAAGTGTCGCTAGCTGCTAACCCCGTGCCATATAATTATTTATTTGGTTGGCGTCAGCAAGGGCATCCGGCTGTAAAAACCCAGCTCCTGCAGTCCTCACGAGGGCGCATACTTCAAAACCTGTGTGAAAAAAATGAACATTAACAGAATAGCCGTAAGAAGGCGGTTAAGTTATAACGACATGGATATTGACGACAGACTTCTACTAAATTAACATTACTAATATAATCATAGCATATGTTCACATATTTATGGTTTTGCTAGTTCTTTCTAGTATATTGCTTTTGTGCATGTTTAGGTGTTTATCTACTCTTTTGAGTGATTGAAGGATATTCATTAGCGGACAGCAATGATGTTATGATGTTAAAGTATTGCAATAAACAACCTAGCAACCAAGATCAATCATTCATGACCAATACCACCACACAGCTAAGGACTTTAATGTACATGCATCCGTCGGTCACTAAGTGTTGTTTACCCATGGTTTATAATAAAAATCTCACATCAACTATAGCAGAGACAATATTTGGGGGATATGTCGGGGGGGGGACACAAAATAAGATACCCTACGCGATAAAGGCAGCATCCCTTCTAGTACCGTTATTAACTTTGTCAACTATAAAGGATATTTGCCAATTACCATATAATTTAACAGAAAACGGTAATTTCGAACATTATCTTTTGCGGGGTGGGTAAGCTTTATTGGGTTTTTTAACATTTCTCTTTTGTTCTTCGTCATTCTTTTTTTCTATTGGAAAATAGAAAACTGAAGGAAACTGCATGGATGACGTCACATTTATCCTGTCTCGTGCTGTGCATAAAATTTATTATTTGCGTTTGAAATTACATTTTTTTGATGATTTTCTTGATACTAGGCTTATTACTACATCGATTCCTAATATGAAGGATCTCGGCAAAACTTGTGCGCTTATGGTAGATGGTTAGATCAGGTCGTCTGGTTGGATTCGCGGAAAAAATCCAGCCGGACGACCTGATGTAGCCTATCGCTTTGCGTCGTCGGCGACGACCGGCTCTCGCGCAAGAGCTGTCATGCCGCAGGCGATGTGTACATGCATAATACATGGTGGATCATGGGACGACGGCCAGAATCCGATCGGAAGAACTGATGTAAGTGCACGAGTCATCAGCAAAGCTGACGACGTATCATCAGGCGTTCTACCGGTAGACGGCCTGATTCCGCTTCTGATGATCCGATGTAAGTCGAGCATTAAATCGACTTTGAGCTAAGCTAGGACCGATATACCGCAGTAATTGACACACGCGCAGTGGTTTACAGCGACTTATGACATGGGTACAATTTAGCTGCAGTGCCTATATATTCAACGGCGACTATGTAATATTCAACAATATATAAGTTACATGTATAAGTTAAATAATTGAGTTACGCTGTAACCCTAGGCCTTCACCTTCTTTGTAGTTCTGAACGTTACAAGATAGACGGTTCTATCAAGGCTCTTTCCTGTTTCAGTTTAATCAGTTCACCGACTTCCGAACAAATTATTTGACAATTTGATGGTAACACGTGTAGTTTGACGGCTCAAGGCAAGCCGGGAGGTAGTCTTTGCGTTTTCCGATTGAAATACTTTGCTGCCAGCGTCCAGTCTTGCATAGATTTAGCAAAGTCTGCAGGGTGGGCCATAAAAAATTACCAACTTTGAAGCCTATAAGTTACGGTACTTAGTTTGTGGCTCTAGCATGTACAATGTACATTCGTGCTTATATACAAAATTAAAACCAGCTAGCCTGCCGTGTACATGTATGCTGCATGTCTGCTATAAGCGCACATGTTTGATCAGTAGTAGCTTGAAAGGCGTTCTTAAAATCAGCCTGAGCGCCGATCATATGCCCTATTTCTCAAAGAAAACAATCACGCTGTTGTGCCATTTTTATACTGTTCTGACTTTGCTGAGGTGAAGAATCTCAATTTTGACGAAACTTTTAAGAATTAAAAATGTAATCCTTTACAACATAAAGAATGAATTCCCGACAGAAAATTGAGCGTATAAAAAACTTCAGTCGATTAATTAGGCAAAATGACCCGTTTGCAGAGCATCAAGGCGTAAAGCTGTTAGTAGCTGTCCTTTAATAACTGATATATAGTTTGTAATAAAGGGACCAAAGCCAGGCAAGAGTTAGGCCTATATTCGTTAGCCGGGTCAGCTATACAGGGTGAGTCATTAAAAAGGTGGCCCTAGAGATATCGCGATAACTTTGCCATATTTAAATATTTTGGCTCAGTTTTTTTACGGTTCATAGCGGAGATAATTTGACACAAGGTCACGGATTTAAAAAAAGACATTCTTTTAAGGTTAAAAAGTTAAAAAACTTCTTTGAAAAGTTAAAAAATTTGAACGACACAGTGAAGCCTATATAAGGAGCATTAGACGCCTGTCGGCCTTTGCATCTCCCCGGCAAGCTCCCAGACCTAAATTAACTATTTATGGCAAGCTAGGCCATAATTATTACTGGTTTATATTCCTAGTTATTATTACAGATTTACTCAAGCGGGGCAAAGAAGGGCTACTAGAATGATGACCGGATGTGGAGAGATGGAATATGAAGGAAGGCTGAAGTATGCAGGGCTAACCACATTGGAAACAAGAAGGAGAGAGCAGCTATGTTGGAGGTGTATAAGATAATGAATGGACTAGAAGGTTTGCAGGAGAAGGAATTCTTTATTAGAGATAAAAGAAAAGGGAGGGGACATATATTTAAATTGCATATAAAAAGGTTTAGACTTAATATTGCAAAGTATTGTTTCGGGAATAGAGTCTGTATCCCATGAAACAATTTACCACACGCTTTTGTTGAAGCCCCAACTGTCAACATATTTAAGGGAGGGTTAAACAAATACCTGAGAACTGCTAGGGGATTGAAATAAGCTAAATAAGCTTTTTCCCCGCAGCCGTTGGTACAGGTTTGCTCAAGCGGACCCATCCAACGGGTATCAAGTATCAAGTATTAAGTATCAAGTATTATTACTAGGCCAACAGTCCCAACAAATTACAAAAGCCAAACATGAGGTTTTTAGTGAAGCATGGCTTTATTGATCAAATTCTTGCAGCAAGTCGACCCACGTCGCTTTCAGCTGCATACGGCTTTCAGTCTCTCCCTCTCTCATCAATTTAGTTCTATTCGCTTGATCGTTTTCTTGCTTGGCTCACTAGAAATGGTTGAAAAACCAATTTTGATCTGGGAGCTTGCCGGGGAAGTTGAAAGGCGGACAGGCTCCCTGCGTAGGCTTTACTGCGTTGTTAAAACGATTTTAAAACTTTTTTCGAAGAAGTTGCGTAAATTTTAAACAGAAATTAATTTCTTTTTGAAAATCCATGACCTTGTGTCAAATTATCTCAGCTATAGACCCTAAAAAATTGAACCAAAATATTAAAATACGGCAAAGTTATCGCGACATCGCTAGGGGCACCTTTTTGTGACTCACCCTGTATATTATACTGTATATATAGGTTTGACATGATAGCAATAACTCGCCTACGGACGCTGTGTTGACAAGCGGATCGATGCCTCCGTAGTTCTCCACGCGTCCCGAAGGTCCGTGGCAGTTCCACCGATTGTTGCGGAACTGGTAGCGACACTCGGCGAGCGCCAGAATGCTGCCCTCCCCCACCGCAGCCATGGCGTCGGGGTGACTGCGGCAGATGAGCCTCTGGCGCGGCACGAGCCCGGAGATGCGGTTGCAGATGAGGCTAGCATCGATGGCCAGCGCAGCGGGAAGGCCTGTGAATCCCAACACGATCAGAGCCGCTGCAGCGACGCGGATAACAGCTGCGTCTGTCCGCGTTTTACCTTGCCGCACAGATGGCGACAGTGTTCGTGGAGATCTAGAAAAATGCGCCTTTGAACGCCAGACACGCCGATAAGCGCTACATGGCTCCATGACTAACCTCTGACATCTTGCGCCAGTCCCGACGAGACTTCTGCTCAAATTGTCGTGTGAAACTAGAGAACCAATCTGTAACAGTTCCGCTTATATTATTATAGCAACGCAGTTTTCATTTTCCGGGAGTTTTAAATTCTGAACAGCATTAAGAGTGAAATACATTTGAACAAGGAGCTATTTAAATGGTGGATCGAAAATATTATCAACGTTCATAGGCTACATATGTAAGCCTAGTCTATGCAGACTCTTCGTCTTAAATTGTATTGAATTCTCTCTCTTCGGGTTTCTGCACATGGCAGGTTTTTGGTGTCTAAACCTTCCACCCTTGCCGATCTTCGGCCCTTCTTCACATTTCCGCGAACGATTCTTTTTCAAGCAGGTCCCGATCCGTATCATCCCGATCCGTGGCCGGCCCGGTGCTCTCTTCTTCTCCACACTTCCCTCCATCAGATTTCTCAGCAATCCTTCTCATCTCAATAGCCTACATGACCAATCCAGTTTTTTTCTTTTGACTATCACTTCCATCATAGTCTTGTTTCCCCTATTCTCCTGAATGCTTCTTCATTCGTTATCTTCTCTGTCCAGCCAATCTTCTCCATTCTTCTCCATAGCCACATTGCAAATGCTTCTATTCTTATGTCCTCTTTCTTGAGTGTCCAAGTTTCAGGGCAGTGCCACAGACCAAACCACCGCCTTCACGATTCTCTTTTTCACTGTATTGCATTCAGTTTCATAATAAGACGAGTAGGCTACTACGCTACTAGCAAACGCTCGTTTTTCGTGTTTTCTAATGAAAAGAGGTAATCTATACAAGAGCTGCTATAGGGGCTAGCCAGACGTATCCTTATGATAGTAGAGGCCTAGGCCTACTGTCAGTTGCGTAGCGTGGGGGGGGGCAGGAGGATCATTGAGCCCCTCCCCTGCTGGGGGCCTCTCCCCCCCTGCTCGCAGAAAAGTTATAATATTGGGCTATAGTGTCTGCCCCTCCTGCTCTTTGAAAAATTTCTGTCAGTACCCACACCCCCCCCCCTCTCCCCCTCGCTCGTGAGTTCGATTTAGGTGGAAAAGCGTACGAAGTGTTGTGGAGTGGGCAGAGCGCTAAAATGTCGGCCCCACCCTGCTCAAATTCTTGCTCCCTGACTGAGAATGGTCATGCTACGGGACTGCCTATACCGTAAATGCGTTGTAGGCCCATATTGCGTTTATAAAATACTCTACAAGTTCTACAAGCAATATGCTTTCTAGTGAAATCTCATTTGGAAGTTTTGATGAACGTCTTCACATTCATAGTGAATTGACATCTTATTCATTTCATTCCGACCTAAAAATTGCTACGGTAGGATCGCTGTAGGCCTATAGACCTGACCGTAGTTTTCACGAGTGTCTCACAATCTATAGTCCGTCAAATTACAATCAAATCGACTTTCCTAACAAAGTGACCCGACAATCGTCCATTGCTGCAGACTACTTTCTATATCAACACTAGAGTGTGACTGGTAAACAGGTTTGCTCTGTACGATAATATTATGGTAGACTATTCAGCGAGGTATGACTTTAGAGCCGCTAGTTTTGAGAATAATTATAAAGGTGCCGTATTAATATCAAAGCGTTAAAGCGTTCGCGACAGAAACGACAACAAGAATCTCCAAACGACGAGTTTAGCTGTGCGCTGATGCGTTCATTGATGGCTGTGTCTCTTACAGCCCGGTCAGACGTTGTGCTTGAAAAACAAGAATCTTGCGTCTGAGAAGCTTGCTAAAGCCTATTTGAGAAGCTTTAGTTTCAAAAGGTTTCAAAACATAAGTACGCTTACATGATGTATTTCAAAAAATATCGTGCGGCAGCTCAAAAGCGAGATCTGAAATACTTGCTTTTCAAAAGCGATATGGTCGCTTCTTATTGTCGGTGAGCTAAACGCTTGTTTCATATACAGGGTAGTGGGGAGGATAAGGCCCCCCTTAAATCATAAATCGCTTTGCGACTCGGTTATTGATTTTGAAATAACTTGCTTTAGCTAGATAGAAACGCGGTTCTATTTCGAAGAGCTCTAACGGTACACGACTGGATTGTCAAAAGTCTCAAATACAAGAGAAATAGTGGTTTTAGTGACACAACCCAAAAGGGGCTTTTTCCCCCGATATGGGGCATAAGGCCCCCCGCTGTGGCTCAAAAGCCCCTCGGGGACTTTTGCCCCAGAGATATGTTTTCACATGGGTAAACCAAGAATCACTAGCCGAATTTAAAACTTCATCAATTATTTATCACATTTAGGCTAAAACCAAAAACAAACCGTGAACACAAATTAGCAGTTATTTCCTATATTGCAACTATTAGAGAACAGAATGGACTACGGTACATGAGTCTATCTTCACGATCTGAATGATGCAAGATACATGATATCTGGCCTAGGCAAAGGCTTAGGCTACCCGAAGTACTGACTTTTATTCTGATTCTTAGTCATCTATTCATTCCTCTTAACCTCAAACAACTTCTCATTTGGCGTTCGGTTAGATTGGATGCAATACCTGCTTTCCTTTTATGCACTCTTGCAGACTGAATCTTTGATTGCGGTGACAGAGAGCACAGAATTTATGTTATAGATCTTTCAGGACGTAGGGACCCTAGTTGATGCTTCAGACGTAGGAAAAGATGGAGTCCCAGTCAATGCTCGAGAGGAAGGGGAGGAGATTTGTGTCCAGTCGATGTTCCCAGCACAGAAGGAGACGGGGCCTCAGTCGATGTTCCCAGCACAGGAGGAGAAGCCTCAGTCGATGATCTCAACACAGAAGGATGCGGAGCCTCAGTCGATGTTCCCAGCACAGAAGGAGGAGGAGCCTCAGTCAATGATCCCAGCACAGGAAGAGGCGGCGCCTCAGTCTGTGATCCCAGCACAGGAGGAGGAGGAGCCTCAGTCGATGTTCCCAGCACAAGAAGGTGAGGAGCCCCAATTGATGTTCCCAGCACAGGAGGAGAAGCCTCAGTCTATGTTCCCAGCACAGGATAAGGAGCCTCAGTTTATGTACCCAGCACAGAAGGAGGCGGCGCCTCAGTTGATGATCCCAGCACAGAGGGAGGCGGAGCCTCAGTCGATATTCCCATCACAGGAGAAGTCTCAGTTGATGTTCCCAGCACAAAAAGAAGAGGAGGAGGAGCCTCAGTCCATGTTCCCAGCCCTGAAGGAGGCGGAGCCTCAGTCGATGTTTCCGGAACAGGAAGAAACGGGGCCTCGGTCGATGTGCAGGTTGTAGTTGATAGAAGCTCGTCAGTCAGCTAAATTTAAATAGTTTATCCGAACTCGGCATGCCTGGTTAAATTAAGGGGCAAAACTCCCCCTAGGGCCTTTTTAACCCAATCAACTTTTTACCCCAACCCTTTAACCCCACCACGTACGCTAAAGCTTTACCCAGCAAAACTCGTGTATCCTTTGATATCGTTCACAGCAACTGCTTGTCTAGCCCTTGACCTCGTCGATCGTTTAGCCTACATGTACACGTGTTTAACTTGATGAAGATCCAATGTACCTTCGTGTGGTCAGCTAAGCACGTGAGGGCGTGTGTGAGGCACAGCTTGGACGGTGCAAGCGTCCCACCTGTGCTATCATGGAATAATGTGCGAAAAAAACGAAAATGATCATGATAATGACGAAGAAGCGTTTCAAACCAGCGGATATTTCAAAAGTATCGTCTGACTCGGGGTTAGCAAACCGTCTGGTAACGGCATTGATGATTTATTAGCAAGATACAATTATTGCTGTTGTCAACTTGGCTGCTTAACCACATACATGTATACATATACGAGTAAGATACCCTAATATATTATAAGCTTGAAGCCAATTACGTCGTTGCCCTCCATAATCTCCTTTACCAGTTAGGCCTAGCAACAATATGTCATTTTGTGAAGAGTCACAACTTGACCATAATGCATCTCTAATATAGGTCTACCGAAAAAGAATATTGCACCTATAATACCTGATAGTGCCTATATAGATCAAATCAATAATAATATATCTATTATAAATTTTAGTTCAACATCATTGTCTCTAAGCCTATCGATAGCAATTTAGTAATATTCGCTCAGTTTATTGAACCGATATTTACGTGGACTTAGGTCTCTATCCATCGCTGTCTTAATCTTTGCTACTGTTGTTCGTAGAATGAATAATTACGGCTTATTAGCCATGTTCCGATGTGGGACATCAGCAGAAAGGATCATGAAAGCTGATGAAACCTGTGTCGACGCCAGTGCACAATTACAGGTAGGCTACAATTGTGCATCAACCACATTCAGTCTAACCTGTAGGGGTCTAAGCGTCCTATATAGGCTAGACTGAAGATGGGTTATAAAATTATGTGACAGATAGGCCTATACTACCCTGTCGAAAATGTTTACATCGTGTCATATTTCCGATCAAACAAATTGTTTTGGATAATGATTCAAGCTTTTTGCAGGCTAAATTGTCACCCACGTTCAAATTATGAAGCCATCGTCTCTGCAGTTTGGCACGAGTAGGCCTAATATCAGACAGACAGAAGCGAGTGAGAACATGGGTGCCACATGTAAGCAGGGTGACACATTTGTCTTGGGCCAAACCACCTGTACATGTAGCTTACTTGGTCGACCCCCCTGCTCTGCCAAAATTTGAATCTAAAGGGGTCGGAAATGACCCCTCCGTAGCTCTTAGTTATAGGGTATAATTGATAAGATGAGAAATTTCCCCAGGACAAGTGTATTTTTTTACAATTTGTGACTTTCTAAGGCTCTTTTAATGTAAGAAAAACATTTTCATGTATGAAATAAGAAGAACAAACTTAAATTTTTATGAAAATAGAAAACTTCTACATGTACTCTTAGGCGAAAACAAACCCACCTAGTCTTAGGTCCGGTCCCCCTAATTCCTGTAAAATCTTGTCCTTACCCCCCTCACGCGCGTGAAGTTTTTCTGAAGAGGAAAAAGGTGCTCACGAGTGAAGATATAGGTATATATATAGCTAGCCCCATAGCTTTTTCCAACAAATGCCACCCTGGCATTAGGAATGGAGAGAAGCAAACCGCAGCGGTGTATGGAGACATCGGTGTGTGAAGTAATGAGTCGCCGTGAATAGATTGCTTGCTCGTCTTGCGGAGAAAAGACGCGCATCAGGTTGAGCAATGACAGGTTTATAATTTGCTCTGCTCGGCTAAATAAGCCATGCACGGCAATAAATCAAACATGCGAAGAATCTGTCCGAATACCGTCATGAAGCTCGGGTTTTTGTCGCCAGCATTGCCGTAAAAGAATGGAGTGTTATGTGAAAACTAGGCACTCACTCGTTTTATTGCAAAATAGTCTATTTCGCACGCATCTTGTTTTCATAAAACACTTATTAAATTTAACAACAAGCACTAGCTGGGTTGTCATCCTTGCTAGCGTAAGACATGAATTGTAAAGTTTGTGTTTGTTTTTATCGTGTCGTTTTAAACTTCTATTCTTATATTATTGAGCCAAGCAAACTTTCTCAGATCTCCTGGCTAGGCCTACAATGCACATATTAAGCTGAAGATTTGTGAATCATAAACACATTTATTATACAGGGCATTATAAAAGGAATTTTCCCTAGGGGCATTTTATTGTATAGGGGCACTTCTATGCGCAAATTTTCTCGAAAATGGCATTACTTGATTCGGCTTACAATTTTATATTTACTTGCACATTGCACCTTGCAAATGGACTCTATACCTACATTTAGCAGCCACTTGTTTGACAGCCAATAATATTTTTCAAATTTTGAAAACGCGAACTATGGCTCAAATAAACCAAAACAATGTAACATAGGCTAAAATATGGCAAAAAGTGGGGGGCAAAAGGCGAAGAGCTGGGGGGCACTACCTCATGCATGTGAGGTTCATGAGGGGTGGGGGTAATTTTTTCTCCCTTTTGTGTGGTGAAAAATGCCCTGCTATTGTAGACGGAGGTCTATTTGAGACACAAGCCTGCATTTCGATTATCAAAGACGTTTTGAAAGTGACACATTGTCAAGTCTTCAAGTTAATCGCCGGTACATGTAGATCTGTAGGCCTACTTTATAGCGCCAACGGAGCATAAGCAGAGACTATAGGCTAAGCATAGGCATAAGGACTGAACCAGAAACAAATAGGCCTAGTAACTGCCCCCCCCCCCACCAATATTCATGTCAGAGCAATATTTATTGCTTTGATAATGATACTGTTCTGAATTGACAGTTTGACAAGTTCAATCAGACAGTGACAGTCCGTTAGAGCAACACGAGTGAGGGCAAGTACGTAGTTAACTACCTTAGAAGCTAAATGTCTTCAGAATTGTAGAAGGTTATTAATCTAAGCTTAGGTAAATCACTTTGAAGTAGCTGCAGTTAAGAAAGAAGTAGGGTCTAGCAGATCATAACGACAAGCCAAAGCCGTCGCCGCGTCGCTACCCCTTCCCCCTAGCACCTTTCACAAATTCTTTCATTCGTCTGATTTCTCGGCTTCTTCAGCCTGCGTCTGCGCTAGGTCTAAGCCTTCTGCACCCTATGTCTTCGCATTCTTCTTCAGGTCTACTCCTTCTCTGCTGCATTTCTGAGCCCTCTTCGATCAATCTGCGCCTTCTCTTTCTTTCTTCTCCCTCCTCGCGCTGTATACTTCAGATCTACGCCAGGGGGACTCCGGCAACGAGCGCGACTCTCAACCTCACTGGGTCTTGTCGTCGTCCGACAGCTGGGAGACTGCCAAACGCCGATGGAAACTCCCCCATCTCGCTGCTAGGTATAACATTTAACTCTCACCCCCCAAGAAAGGCCTAAAGCTACTCATTACACATATATCAACAAGAAGTCCAAATAAAATAGTATATAATTATAACTGAAATACTATCAAATAACGAACTGCAGCAATATCCAACGTCAAAACAATGATACTTACACCTCATACTCACGCACTGCCCAAGCGCCTAACTCTAATTAGGGCCTACTCCACGTGTACAGAGTGGGGCACAAAAAAACAACCCCCTAGCGAATTCGCGATAACTCGGCCAAAAGTAAATATATTTTCTTAAAATTTTCAGGGATTGTAGCTGAGATAATTTGACACAAGGTCCCCAAATTTCAAACGAAAATATTAATGCGTTCAAA
>JAQIWG010007535.1:0-12225 GCA_034695025.1 Chamaedrilus cognettii
CCCATGTCCGAGCCCATGTCCGAGCCCATGTCCGAGCCCATGTCCGAGCCCATGTCCGAGCCCATGTCCGAGCCCATGTCCGAGCCCATGTCCGAGCCCATGTCCGAGCCCATTTAATTTGCATAGAAAATCGGTCAAGACATTCGTTGAACATGTTTTTCTCTTAACTAACTAGACAGCAAAATTTATTTGACAGTTTTTTGACGAGATAGACGAAAATTAACTGAGGAATATAATTGAACCTTGACGAAATCACTATGTTACTAAGCGTACTGAATGATGTAGAGGTTTAACTTAGAATTGGGCTTTTCATCGTCGAATCGTTCATTATGCCGTTTGATGAATATTATTATTATTATGACAAATATTATGTTGCCTTTTTGTTGCTGCATTTTCAGGGGTCGCGCTGGACATTGCAGGCGAAGAATCTCAATGGAGACGTTGTGAGATACTATTTTTATTTGGTGTTTTTCTTTGTAACAGTTAAATATATAGCCTATCATAAGAGTTTTACAGGCAGATTAAAGCATGCAAACGTTAATGTGAAGCTAAATGTTAAAATATGTCTCAAATGCTATGTAGACCGCTTAAGCGTTCATATTTAATAACCCTTTGAATTCGGTTAATTCCGGAACGACCTAAAGCGATAGTGCTAGCTCACTAATCTGAGTGGAAAAATTTAAATATAGTCTGTTTTGCCAATTGTTTGCAGTTTGCAATATTTAAATATTTAAAATAATAGTATCATGACAATCTTGCACAGGTCAATCGTCAGCCAAAAAATGCAAATTCGATTTAAGGCTAATCAAGCGATTTGTCGGGATAATTCAAATATTTATTGGCAAGACTTGGAAATAGCACTGTTCTTCACTTATTATACTCTATTGATTACGGTATAGATTTTTTCTGCTTAGGGTGGATTTCTCATACAGCCGGACATGATTCAGGTTTGTAGCATCATTGCAATGTATGTCGCTGAATTAAAAATTTACTTTATCATGCCATTAGGGCTATTCTGACTCAAAATATATAAATTATCTAAAGAATGCTCCGGGTATTTGCTATCATCAGACAATTGGATGCAAATTTACAACATTTGAAAAGTGTTTAGTTGTGATAATTACAATGCGATATGAAACAAGCTTTCAACTATTAACAAAATGATTACTAATCAACCCAGTATCATGCTGCAGGTCGCCAATTCTGTTTTCGTCATTCTTTTTGTTCCGATTCTCGAAAGTCTGATCTACCCGTGTTTCGACAAGCTAAAAATTCCTAACAGGCAAGTGCAAGGTCTGCATTTGTAAAATATATAGAAACCAAACTCCCCCCTCCCTTGACACTACTTCATTTTTTTCCAATGCACAGCTCTTAATTACAATTTTTGGAAGTGGACTTAATAGCCCAAATTAAATAATCTAAATGCTGTGTGGAATAGCACCATAGCAACCATAGCACTTGTGTTCGGTATGTATTCTGTGAACAAAACTGTTACTTGAGTGCAAATGTGCATACAAGTGCTTTCTAATTTTGCAAAGTGTGTTAGAGTCTTAGTGTCTTAGCTGTCTCTTAGAGTCTTAGTGTCTCGGCTGCTGAATTCAATGTAAGATTGGTGAATGGTGCAGGCCGCTGCAGAGAATGAGTTTTGGCATGATGCTGGCAGGCGTAGCGTTCATCATAGCGGCCATACTCCAAATCTTTATCGATGTAAGCCTGCTCCCAAACTACTGAACTCATTGAGATAGATCAACTTTTTCACACAAAGAGTCTTAAGGGACATTCTCTCTTATGGTATTTTGTTAATTGAAAATTGACAGATTTTGAGTTTGAGCCTTATTTATTTATTTTATGTTGATTTCGCTCTTTGTAACAAAATACTTAATCCCGCCGCAAGACAATTTTTTTTTTCAAGGCCTACTTTTTGAGCGCCGTAACATGGCCGAGATCATTTCTTGGGCCGCTAGGGCGCTGTACACAATTCGACATTCTTGATGTGCGGGCTTCTCCTTCATTTAATTCGTGAAGCACACATTGCAGCTGGATCCACCATAACACCTACTGTACGTTAGCATTTCCAGTCCAGCTGACTGTATGATAAAATAATGATGCAATTGAGGAAAAATATTGAAAATATTTGATTCTATTCCAGTGTTCTGTTAATAAAAAGATATTTCAGCAACCAAATGAAATTTTTATACGTGTGTTATTTTTTATTTTTTTACTTTGCTTATCAAATTCTTGCGTGCTATTTCATTTGGTGCCATAATTTGGTGAACATGAACGATGTTTGGTTGAGTTAGAACGAGTCTCCACGCGCAGTGATTGCAGGGGAGGTCAAGTACAGTCTCGTCAACACGAGTCCCTGTCTCATACGCATACCACAGATCGACTCAAACACACCCGGCTTTGATCTTAGCAGCTACGAGGTGAATGAACATATGAAATATATTATACTTACAAGGGAATGGAATAGCGTGTTGTATGTTATTTTAGCCTTTGGCTTAGGTGCCATGTTTTTCTTCTAATGCTAGCAAGTGTTCTGAGACGCTGAAACTGACCTGAAGTCTGTAATAATTAGACATGTACAGTGATTCAATACAAACATGGCGTCGCACTCTTCACTTGCTACAGCATATACGCTATGCAGTTTGAGTCCTACATATCCGAAGGCATAAAGAGGGAATTATTTTTCTACGTATAAATCTTCTTATTTTTCGGTGTATTCTCTGTTAACTATTATGTTGAGCAGCCAGAACAACTATCGACTTGCAGTGACATTATCTGTTGGTTGCAGAACACGGGGTATTTCTACACCGCTGTGCCCGGTAGCACGCCGCTCCCCCTTGTTTTTGATTGCCCCGGGAGGGGTGTGGGAATCCCCTTCAATCTTTCGCTGGACTCGCTCAGTGAGACACAGACCTACCAGATCATGCTCAACTTTAACCAAGCCAACATTGTGAGTCAAGGCTTTCTCCTGTCACGTTTCGATACTTTGGAAATGAATACTTCATTTGATGTTAAGTTGCTTCATGAATCACGATCCATTTATTATTAGCAGATTACAACGATGGATGATCCAATTATTGTCATTGGTAGATTGCATGTCGTACAATATTTTGTCTTAATTTTTTTAATATCTCAATAGTCACAAAATGTATTAAATGGCGCCGTTACCATCCCTCCCTCCCATACTCTGCTCGTACCTAGGATCGATAAACTGATTGAAAGAACCTAATATTCTATCTTGATAGGAGAGCCTGTACAATGCGAATAACTTGTGGATCGACGTTTTTCTCAAGATAGGATTATAATGCGAACTTTCTGTTTGCAGTTCAGTCAGACGCAAGTTGACTTTACAAAGGATCTCCAGTCGACTCTACGGTACGTATGCCGAAAGCTATGATTGTACCTAAATTATTAATTCGTGCCTTTATTGGTGATATTCGTACATTATGTTTCACCTTGTGTTTAATTTTTTTTAATGTAAACATGAAGTTATTATTTTAGTTTCATGTCTAATACCCCCTGCAGACTGAAGTGAAAAGAGAATAAGTCTGCTGCCATTGCTCCCTGGGAGAGCCGTAACAGGCAGGCGACTAAAAAAGCAGAGCAGTTCTTTGTTCCCAGGCACTGAATCGGACTGTAATAGTCTTTGTTAGACACACCAAGACTAACTGCATTCCTAGAAATTAATTAGTTTTGACTTTTAAGTGTAATTAACTGCATGCTGCGCGAGTGTAGAGTCTACAGCGCGCTGTCAGACACGATGACTGTCAATCTGACTACGACCCAGGTTGGACAGCAAGAAGAGCCTATAAGCTTCTCTAGCGTGTGCGCGCAGAACATATCAGAGTACAAGACCCTCCTGCTGACCAGGTCTGACGACTGAGACTTCTGCCTGGTTGTTGAATTAACGATTGAGTGATATTTATGTTTAGTTGTTGAATTAAGGGTTCAGTGATATAGTTATGCTCAATTGCTTAATTAAACATTTTTTGTTGCCTTTTTTTTGTTTTTTGTAGTTTAGTTTTGTGTGTAGCACAAATGGCTGTTACGGTTCTGTGCAAGAGAGCCGGCACCCTTTTCCGCTCCCACTTGACGATGATGTCTTGTGATGATGCTTTGTGTATTGTGATCAGTTTCTATGTGGACGTAGTCCAACCAGACTCGAACGATTCGAGGAGGATTCCAAACTTTGAACTTGAATCCAGGAACGGAGCGGTTTATACGCTGTTGTTGCTCCCAGGATCCGATGTACATGTATGTGCTATGCAATTTGTGAAATTTTCTTGTGCAATTTGGACTTACAGTTTTTTGTGAAATATTGAGCCACGCTATTGGCCAAGATTACAAAAAAGCATTAAAGTGCATCTTCAATGGTAAATTTGCTAAACAGTAATTTCTATTTTATTTGGATCTACAGTAATGATTAGGCTATAGGCCCTTACATAGGCCCTTATAAGAATCTGTTGAATAAATTGTTACCATACTAGGCAATTTGAAACGCTCTGAAATTAATATCTGGGACACAAAATAAACTCCGCAATGTTAATTTTAAGCCTAAATGAGCCATTTGTATTTTGACGTGATCCTCACAACTCTTTCCATATAGCGCTTTGCACACGATATGTAATTATTATTCAATCTCTCGCCTACATGATAACGCTTTACAAGACAATGTTAATGCCTTGTATTCTTCTGCAGCATACATGTTCTTCTGCATGATCCTCTAATAGGTTTCATGTAGTTTAATTGACAACGTGATACCAGGCGCATGATATTACACTGCATACCTCAGCAGGGCTCCTTCACGGTGAAGCAGCTCACGGATGTTCCCCCACGCGGCATCAGCATATTTGCGCAGATCCCCCAGTACGCCGTCATATCTCTCGGAGAAGTACTCTTCTCTGTCACGGGGCTTGCCTTCGCTTACACGCAGGTCAGTGCCCTATTCGCATGGATCGATGCATACAATTTTATGTAACTATCTAGGGCCTGTCTTCGATGCTGTTCAGATTTTGCTAATAATTTTAAATGGAATCTTTATGGCTATGTCGCTTTATCGCCTTTGTTGTAGCATTAAAAATAAGATCTATGCCTGGTTTGAAATGACAGGAATAGTTTGGAATACAACTGAAGTGCTATCCTAACAAAATGTGTACTCAATTTGATAGGGCATTTCTAATAAATTGCACAATTATCATAGCGCTTTGCACACGATGTATATTATTAAATCTGTCGTCCATAGACTCACACATATATAGTATGTGTGAGTGTAAGGGGGGTGGACGTGTGCAACTGTGCATGTATGTGTGCATGGACGTGTGCATGTATGTGTGCAGGCGTCCATATCCATGAAGTCTATCCTCAGTGCGGTCTGGCTGCTCACGGTGGCCTTCGGCAACGTCATTGTCGTCATAGTCGCTGAGTCCGGGTCCTCTATGAAGCAGGTCAAGGCCTAAGAACTGGCTATGTAGTTTCTTCATGTTTCAATGTTAACTTTCGTCCACGTCCTAGAGCTCCCTAGCTTCAAGTTTAGGCTGAACAAAGGAAAAACCGAGAAACATTTCTCTGCTTGGCTTCACAGCACTGAACCGGACTAAAATCGTCGGTGTTATTTGTTAACCAATCTTGTGGAATATGCAATGATAATTATATTAGTTTTTTTCAAATGGCCGTCAATGTTTAAGACACATTTTTTTCAGTCCAGTTCTTCCTGAATTCAGTTCAATTCTTTATTTCCAGTACTGAAATAAACTATGAGTACCGTAATAATTTGTTACTTCAGATGGCCGAGATCTTTCTGTTCAATTCTTTATTTTCAGTGCTATAATCGCAATTGTTGCGAAGCGTTGTTGCCAAGTTGTCTAAATCGCGGACTTCGGATTGCGAGTGTGGCAGAGAGTCGAACCCGGCCGCGTCAAAAGACTTTCAAGTCACTTCATGCACCCTTGGCAAAGGTGCTTAATTTCGTCAGCCCGCAAATAATCATCCATTGGGGTGGAGTGCAGTAGAGAAGTTGAAGTTGAATAATACAATGCGTTGGCCTTGTTTCAGATAGCCAAGTTTTTCTTCTTCTATTTATTATTTCCAGTGCCATAGATAATACAACACTCTGGTGATGTTCCAGATGGCCGAGTTCTTTCTGTTCGCCGGCCTGATGTTCCTCACGACAGCGATCTTCATCGTTCAGTCTCTCTTCTACCACTACGTCGAGCCGCGCCCAGAGGGCGCCTCATCACTCTCCTCAGTCAGTGGGGGAATGGATGACGTTACGCTGCCCGATGGAGATAAATATGACGTCACGATTCGCGCTGACAACAAAGATGACAGAGAGGCGATGAGTGACGGCAGTGAGACCCCGCCCCCTGAGGGGTTCAAGGAACTGAGCTCGTTTGGGAAGAAGTCAGGGAGCCCCGGCGGACCAATGGGGTGGCTGTATTCTGGGTCGGATAAAGTCACGCATCTCTAATGTTAATTAAGCTGTCGGCTATATTTGAGAGAAATATTATGCAACAATGTGTAGCCTACCAATTTAATGTAGCCTACCAGTTTGATGTGTAGCCTACCAGTTTAATGTGTAGCCTACCAGTTTGAATTATTGAATAGCGCGTCCGAATGGGAGACTGAAATATATAATTGTATAATTGAATTGATAAATAGGATTACAGGGGAGGGGGGAGATGGCTCTCCCCTGATTTGTTTGTCGTATGGCTCGAAGTGGAATTTTATTTTATCAATTTCTTTTGTAGCCCTTTACAGGGAGGAGGCAAAGGGCTCTCCGTTGCACCAGCTGATGGTCGCTGGTGGTGATTCCACCATAGACTGGTAGGCATCCTAGGAACACTTGAGGCTGACGAATCTAAACCACATTTATCCAGGATGCACGAAGTGACTCACAATGTTTGGCGGGTGTTTAAACCTGCGAACTGCCGGACTTGTAATCCGAGGCCAGCGACCACTTGGCCACAACGTTCGGCCATAATGGATAGACAAGCAAGAAGCCTTTGTGTGTACCGGTCACATTCTTACACTGATCTGATGACTCTAGAATAATTTTGTGAGTCTCATACAATTGCATAAGCTGCTAAACTAAATCATTTAATATCTTGATACGGTTCTTAGGCTTGACGTGTTGGAGCAATATAAGGATCAGAATTTCTATCTGATTTGTTGTCACAGTGCCGCAGAAATAAATATATCTATAGATTATAGGCAAGGACTAGGCTCTAATGTGTGAAAGAGATTGAAGGCTGCAGTTCGCTGATGTCATGAGCGAGATTATTTAGCCGATAGATTGGCAGCCGAATTCTCTGATGATAGTGTCCGTTTGAAAGTGCGAAATCATAGTGATACAATAACAGGGTAGTACGAACACTATAGCCCAGTTTAAGCCCTCGGTCAACAACTTGTTTGAACTAATCTGACTTGAGGGTCTTGTGCATGCAGCTTACATGTAGGGCCTCTATCGAAAGGAGTTAGCCAACAGTAGTTGCTCACCCGACTAATATAGACTAAATTGTGAATAGCCAGGCCATGCAACTAAATAGTAGGGCTACAATCTCAACTGATTTATCTCAATTCAGGCCAGCAGCGCTGGTAGCACAATATTCAACCTCGAACATTGACATCATAGGCCTACTATGCAACGCACTATTGCAAATGCGACAGCTTTTTGCTGATAATGTTATTTTCAATGCGACTAATCAATCGTGACACAGTTTGTGAATGCTAACGCTACTCGAGATAGCCCACTTGCAATAGAGATACAGCGTCGAGGATAAACGATGAAAGTAACCCGATAGCTCTTGGGTTTTGATTAGTGGTTTTGTTAGGGTAATTATCAACTGATCGCTGCGTTAGGATTAGCACATAATGACTGCGTTAGGGTTAGGGCTACGTTAGGGTAAGAGTTTGGTCACGCCTGCTTCTTTACTTTGATCGACGTTTCCAGACGTTCTATTTATAGATCCTGCTCATCTATAAACATGTAGGCCTATATATCAGAACAGTCCGAGCACACAGGTTATTTGCTGCGAGCTAACGCACGTGCGATATGCATAATAGCTCGCTAAGAGTCTGTGTGAAGAGGCCATTGTCACCAAACGCTGATTCAGCCCTGCAGTGATAAACTTCTCGCGTATCTTGTCACAGAGTTGACGCTGATTTGATCAGTCGGACACGGATGCTTGGTGGCAGCTGTCAGTAGGCACGGTCGCTGTCAGTGAAGAAGGAGGGCCCTCTAGCGCGCAGTGTCAGGGGCTATAATAGAGCTGGACTCGCAGCGGGCTACGCTCGGACTGGCGGAACGGAAGGCTCCTGAAGCAAACTAAACCGCTACAAAGCCATTTGGCTTTGGCAAAACGTTTGCAAAATGGTAGGCGACAATTTTTGAACATTACTTTACAAGGCTTGCATGCAGTGTATGAACAATACAATTCTGAGTTTATGCGCTGCAAAAATCAAGCAATCAGCATACAACTTATGATCAGCTATTCAGGCCAGTTAGGAAAACAGACCTGAACTGCTCTGTACTGAACTGCTGTGTACTGAACTGCTGTGTACTGAACTGCTGTGTACTGAACTGCTCTGTATTGAACTGCTCTGTACTGAACTGCTGTGTAGCCTACTGAACTGCTCTGTCACTGAGTAGCACATTACCAACCTCTGCAATATGCCTTCAGAACAGAACATTCAGTACAGAACAGTTCGGGACAGAACAGAACAGAGCAGTTCAGTACAGAACAGTTCAGCTCAGAACATTCTAGAACAAAACAGAACAGAACAATTCAGTTCAGTTTAGAACAGAACAGATCAGTTCAGAAGAGATCAGTTCAGAACAGAACAGGTTAGTTCAGAACAGAACAGAACAGAACATCACGACAGTCATTGACAAGCATAAAAATAGTAAAAAATAACAAAGTCCCCCTTCGGTGGTACATGTACACCTGCCTCTTTGCACCTCGAGCGTTATTCGAGGCAATTGGCAACCGATGGCACTTACAGCTGTCACTGGCGCCAGCAACTGCGTCAAGCCCACACCAGCACTGTAGTCAAAGCAATACGACGATGCTGCGAAACCGCAAAAAGGTGTGTGTGGATGCAATCAGTCCAAGATGAGGAAGCGCAGATTATGAAGTGAGCCAGTTTTTAGATGAGATGTAGGAACATCTCATCACAACCACAGTGTTTCACGCGGTAACACTAGGGCCTACTCACTTTAAGCTAACATTACCTTGCCCAGTCGACTAGGCTTACTCTCTAGGCCTAGATGCAAAGGCTGCAATAACCGTTGCAGGGTTACTTCACGAACTACCCGAAGCACGTCTTCCTCATTCTCTCGAACGAGTTCTGCGAGCGCTTCTCCTACTATGGCATGAAAGGTCAGTCGCGATGTATTATATAGGTGCACGTGAAGGTTGGTAGCTATGTACATGTGTGCATGAAAGGTTGATAGCCTCAATACAATCGAATTGCCTCAATATATCGTGCAGAACTAATTACCACTAATAAATAACATTTCAGTATTGTACAGATGATTTTTCTCATACCTCTCCCATCATATTTTCATTATTGTACAGGCAAGTTTCACCCCGAATTTTAAGCATCATGACAGTTTATCCACCAACGCCAAAAGCCTTTCCCCTCCCCTGACCAGTTAATAGGTCCAGAATAAGTAATTAAAGGTTTGTTGATGGGGCGGGCTGCTTGCAGCGATCCTGGTGATCTACCTCAACCTGGCTCTGGGGTTCAGCGAGGGCACGTCCGTGTCCATCTACCACACGTTCAATGTGCTCTGCTACTTCACGCCGCTCCTCGGGGCCATGATCGCTGACGGCTGGCTCGGCAAGTACAAGTGAGTACTGACGAGTACTAGTGATGAGTACTTACCAGTACCGAGTACTAACTGTGCGACTGTGTAATGTAGGCCTAACTGAGCAAATGGTTTGAAAACGCATTTTTCCCACCATTAATTTATCTTTTTCCGGACGGACGCGTGGAAAAATCTGACCATCCGGAACCCTTTCGCCCTTGGCTTTCATCAATCGTTTGATGAATGCCCACGGCGAAGGGAGGTCCCCGATGACATTACTAGTCGCCAAAACGGGACTCTAAACCCTTCATTATCATCATAAGAAGCTCAAAATAGAAGCCTACAAGTGAGAACTATTCCTCACCTTGACTCCTATTGTTTACTTTGGCCTGACCCCTATACCGTTACTGTCATTTTTACAACAGAAAAAAAAGCAGCACCTGCAGAAAAAGATATCCAAACATCACTCAAGTCATGTTTGCAATACTGATAACTGTGGCGTATCTAATAGGAAATTTTTCAAAAGAGTGTAACTTTGCGAACTGCAGAGTGATCGATGAATCACTATTCATAAAATTAAAAAATTAGTGGATTACATAAATTGATTCAAATGTCGCTCTGTGTGTGGTTGTGTGTGTGTCTCAGGACAATCCTGTATGTGTCCATCATCTACGTCTTCGGCAACATAGTCATGACGGTCACAGCTATTCCTATCAACGGCGAGTTCATTGTGTACGTACTTCTTTGTTGTTTATGAAGTGAATCGCCTTCCATACGGTTCAAACTGTGGAACTTTGACTGGTTAATTGTTGGCTTTATTTTTCTGATTATTATCTTATCTTTGAGATCGAAATCAGATTCCAAAGATGATTTTGTGAATTTATTCGACTTATGTCTATATGTCAATAAATATTATCTTGTTTAAATACAAAATTTCAATCATTGTCGATAATTTCAATGAGATTGCTGAAGGCGCAAACAGTTTTAGCGAAGTTTTGCAGGAAGTTCTCCGGCCCCCTACAACCACCCCCTCCTCGTGCATTATTCCCAGATTCGGTTGGTTTCAGTTGGTCGCCGTTCATAGGCCTGGTCATTATAGCGTTCGGGACAGGCGGCATCAAGCCGTGCGTGTCTGCGTTCGGCGGTGACCAGTTCTCGGACACACAGGTGGGAACAATACCAACATTGGGGGACTTTACTGGTGAATTTCTAAAAGATTACATAAGCAAGATGTCTTTTCCAACAATAATAGCTCTCAGTATGGACTTACAGATGAGATGAGATGCAAATCATGGTGGTTTCTTTGACAGGGTTACTGAATATCGGCTGCCGTGATGTTAAGCCAAAAAGGATCAGATGCAGCAAAGCATTCTATTTTTTTTGGCCAGCGTTTTTAAATATGCAGTATATCTAAACTTTTCAGCTTTAATAATTAGGAATAAGCTTTTAATATGCTTAAACTGTTATTAAGTCAGATGAGCCTCATCTAGTCATTTGGCAAAAAGCATACTGTCAATCATAAAATTTTAGTTGCATGTAATTTTTGTGGTTTCGCCTCTTGAAAATTTTGCTGCATTTAACTTTTGCATGTTGAGGGCTACCTATTACATAAGGTTTCTACAGCTTTATTTTTTTACATGCAATTTTTGTGAGATTATGCCATTCATGAAATTCACCAAAATTTCATGCATGCAAAAATTTCATGTTTTATTGTCTGCGTTCTGTTGTGTGGACAGCAAAGACAGAAAGACTCATTCTTCTCTCTCTTCTACATGGCGATCAACATCGGCAGTCTTCTCTCCACCATCATCACTCCACTCATACGAAGTACGCGCTCCTCTCTCTACTGCAACCCTTAGCACTGCGCTGCTGGTTGCAACGCAAACATTCGTTACATCACAAATATTGAGGTCCCCGATGACGTCATTAGACGCCGAAACGGACTCTAAATCCGTTATTACTATAATTATTGTTAAGATGCTATTGTTGCAATAAGATAGCTAATTTGTTTTCGTTGCGTTTGTGCTTCAAACAGTGAATTTATTACAACTAATATCATTTGTCTGCTCATGATTAGCCTATATTGCGCAAGCTTTGATCGATGTACACGTAGGTCAGCCTTCTTTATCTTAAGATTTGCGTAGAGCAGTGAACTGTCATATAAAAATAATTTTGCAAGAAATTATGTCGTCGAACCATCAACTGTCACCGACTCTGGAATTCTTAGATCTTCGAATCGATGCATTTGCAGAGTTCTAGTCTTTCTGTGTTCATCGCAAAGTTTTTCGTTTGCTGTTCGTAGTTCACAGTTCACACCATTTCCTCCATAATTAACTCAGCAATCACATAAATACTTTAAAGGCAGCTATAGCGACAGTTCACCACTAATTCCACAAATGTGCCTCGGGGGG
>JAQIWG010007536.1:0-12223 GCA_034695025.1 Chamaedrilus cognettii
CTGCAGCTGTTTGAGGACGAGTTTGTGGCTGTGCTGACGCGGCGCTACACCGCGCTGCCGGCCAAGCTGCAGCTCGCAGCGCTTTCCATAGCCATGCGAGCCACGCCCACACAGGTGGGTCTGTAGTCATGCGAGCCACGCCCACACAGGTGGGTCTGTAGCCATGCGAACCACGCCCACACAGGTGAGTCTGTAGCGTAGCAAGCCACGCCCACACGAGCCACGCCCATACAGGTGAGTGTGCAAGCCATGTGAGCTACGCCCACACAGGTGGGTTTATAGGCTACGCCCACACAGGTTTGTCTATAGACCATGCCCACACAAATGGGTCTATAGACCACGCCCACACATGTGGGTCTATAGGCCACGCCCACACGGGCGTGTATACAATAGCATGCAGCACAAGTTCATGTTGTACAGCACCCTATCTCATTGCCATGACGTCACATCGTCTTGACCATTTTCTCTCCGTCATAGCTCATCTATAGGCCCAATTATTGTTCGTGTGACGTCACAGGGCCCCGATCAGACCATATCCCTCTAC
Organism: Chamaedrilus cognettii; assembly: GCA_034695025.1. NCBI lineage: Eukaryota > Metazoa > Annelida > Clitellata > Enchytraeida > Enchytraeidae > Chamaedrilus > Chamaedrilus cognettii. The sequence goes on from JAQIWG010007536.1 coordinate 545, forward strand.
CAGTACGCGACTAGCCCTACCCTACCCCCTGACATACGCGCAGCCCTAACCCACCCCTTCCACCCCCCGTCCCACCCCCCCAGACTACAGACAGCACACACTGCCCAGCCTGAGCACGCCCGACGCACGGCTGTCGCTAGACGCGAGTTCATCCTCACCATACCGGACAGTCAGTACTAGAGGCTGATACCGCTGAAGAAGAGGTTTGTGAGAGTGCCGGGGGGCCAGGGGGGGGCAGAGGGCGCAGGGAAGGGGGGGCATGGGGTTCATGCAGCCAGAGGACCTCAAGGCGTGGTTTATGGTTTCGAGGGACATCGTCATTGGACTGGCGGCCGATGCCGGTCTGTCTTCTGATAAACTCTAAGAGTGGATTTTATAGTCGTTCCTTTGTTCCCACCTTTACCTTTACCTTAACTTTGGAGGCAATTTAACAGCAGCCCATATTGCCATTCAAAGTAGTCTTTTGTTTAGTCTATTTAAAATAATATACAACGTCATGAAAGTATCGTAACGTTATAGATTTCAAGCAAAATAATTTATGTTGTCACTGCATTCAAATTCAGCCATTTCTTGTATAATTTTTTTTTCTCTAAAAAAATTTATAAACATATTGAGCATTTTTTCCAATAGCAGCGAAGGGTTGCCGTTAAATTTCGTTCCTTAGCAAGAACTTTGGCGTAAAGGTACGCCTGTAGAATTCACTGTAATTGGATTAACAATATAAATATTAAAATATTATATTTTGAATTATAATGATAGCGGTAATGCAGCCATCTATTTATGATTTTGAGGATGTTGAAATCTTGCTTGATCTGCTTGTTTGACATATTTTTGTAATCTACTTTTTTGACATTTAAAAATCGTATTTTATGTTCTTCTTTTTTTATATACTTTCTTGACCTACTTCTGTGGCCTAATCTTTTGCTACTTTTGTTTACATTAGTGGAAGCCCCGCTTTGAGGGTTTGCCAATTTGGTTTGTTATAATGGAAAAAACAAGCGTTGCATTTATATTGTGACCGATATGGTAATTTGGCTGCGAGAGTGGAGCTTGATTCTATAGTACGTACAGTATTATTTTGATGTTTTGACGGAGCATAATATTCGTACCGGTACTATGCTAATTTAGTTGCATGTGCGTAGCTTGGTCGTTTATTTGAGTACCAGTCTAGGCCAAAGGGGGTCACTACATGCTGTATATCGAGGCACGTATGGCGATAACAGGGGCGGGGCATGGCCCGCGGTCCAAACCAGTTACCATCCGTCAACAATTGATCGACAGGGTCATGACCTACACACATCCAATTGCAATAATTCAAAGTGATTACCCATAATTCAAATAAACTTCAGTTTTTGCATAAAAGGTTCTTCTTTCTACAACATTGCAAAGTTTATGCACGCGCGTTCTAGGCTTCTATTTCTGTGTAATACCAGCCGGGGGCATTGAATGGGACATAATATTCGTATTATGCTCATTTTGCTGCATTTGTGGAGCTTTATCGCCTATATGAGGATCAGTGATAGGCGCGCTGAGTGAGGATGCAGCGACGTGTATTAAACTGCTGACAGACCTCGCTGCAGCCGGTGCGACATGTGCTGCGTCATTATTATGCTAATCTAGTATGCTAATGTTGATGCAGGGGTGGAGCTAGGTCGCATATACGAGTACCAGATTGGTGCACTGAACGAGGACGCGGCTGTGAGGCTTCTGGCAGACCTCGCTGCAGCTTGTGCTGTGGACTACGTGGAGCGTGGCGGGCTAAGGAGGGTTCTCGATAGAAACTCCATCGTACGAGGTATCAACGAATGCTTAAGTTAGAGACTACCTACTTTGATTTCTAAGGTGTACCCAGGATGTGCTGGCACCCTGTAGGGCACTACACTGTAACTTGTATGCGGCAGGTCATATTTGAAATGAAAAACAAACAAGAAATTAATAAATAAAAATCCTATACCCAACCTAACCCAATCTTCTTCAGTTTTCTGCGCATGAGAGATCTTTGGTGTCCAAACCTTCAGCCGTAGACGAGCTTAGGCCCTACTCTTCATCTCTGCATACGATTCCTTCTCAAGCAGGTCGTCTATCATCCCGATACGTGGCCTTGTCGGTCCTCTCTTCCCTCCATCATATCTCTTAACAATCCCTCTCCTCTCAATACATGTCCAATCCAGTTTTTCTTTCTTCTGACTCATTTTGATCACAGCCTTTGTTTCCCTCACTCTCATCAACACCTCCTCATTTGTTAACTTCTCTGTCCATATAATCTTCATTCTTTTCCGACCCAATGTTGTATATCACCCCTGCAGGCGTGGTGCACCCTGGGACTCAATAATGAATAATAAAAAATAATAAAAAATAAAACTTGAATAATGAGCAATTCTGCCTTTGAGAATGAAAATCTCCATTCGCTCTTGTTGTCCCTGTTGCAACTCAGTTTGTGCGCCACGCTAACAAAGTCACACCCGTATCTGACGACTTGTTTGATGACACTCTTGGACGGACAGGCGTGAAGGCGTGTACTAGTAATCCACTCCAACGCCTCTACGGGCCAGTACGGACTGTGAACGGCACGGACATTGTCTTGCAGCGATAGCATCGGGCTGACTACTTGGTGCGTGTTTAGTGCGTTCTCTTGGAACTCTTGCAACCATGCGGCCGACAAATTATATTGTTCGGCAGGGCCGTGTGCAGCGCTGTATTCGCCCAATTGTGCGTTTGCGAAATGCTTTAGTTCTGCGCCGCTCTTCTCTTCAATCAGTCTCGCGTAGCCGGGATGCACGCCGTCTGTAAAAATCCTGTACGCGTCTCCGTTGTACTCGACTGGAACACGTTGTGTGAGCGGGAAGGCGTAACGGTTATTTGAATAATACATAAGGTCTTCATCCACTGTATCGTGTTTCAGTCCACATTCGTTCAGGCTCGCAATGCTATCCGCTATTTCAACGCTGCTGCCAACTGTCAAGGTTTGCACTGATTTCAGCTCTCCGTGGTGGACGAGCTGCTGACAGAATCTCTTCAGCTCGTCTGCAACAACAGCGTCCTTCTCCGTCATCGCGCAGTCGTTGTCCGCTCTGCTCATCGCAGCCTGGGCGCGCAGTGGCCTGTATGCACTCATGTGCTCGGCCTCAGTGCACTAGTAGCTTGTTAGAGGAGTGTAGTACACACTTTGTTTCACACAAGGTGAACCCAGCCTAGAATCTAACTCGGAGTTGTTTTGTGTTTAGAGACTCGTACAATGACGACACTTAGCACACGAGCAGCAGTCAGTCAGATCCAAGGATTGGCGCTTCGAGTTGTTCTTGCAAAAATTGCGATCAGAAGACGGTCCACGTTTACATTAGGTTACACAACATGCGATGGGATGCGTTCGAGGATCTTTAAAATTGTTAGACTCAACGCATAGGGGTCTATTCGTCGATCTTGAGAAGGAGGAAAGTTTTAGAAAGTGGCTTGCGAGGTTCTGTTAAACTGATTACGTATTCAAATCGAGAAATTCAGTTTTCAAATCGAGAAATATGATTGGGGTTAATGTTGAAGAATTTAGAGAATTTAGCAATGATTGAAGCTCGTTCGGCGTAACTTACAACCTGAATCATAGGCCTGTACATAGAAGACCTAGACATGTAAACCAGCCTTCAAGTGACATAGTTTTATACAGCCGAACGAAGTAGCAGTGTACGGCGTTGTGCTATATACAGCCTACGTTGTGAAGTGTAGCATCGAAACATGACTGACATGACACGACGTTCAACAGGATCAAGTGGTTCAAATAAGAAGAGAAGAGCGAGCGTGTGGAGAAATCGAACCATCCAAATATTTAAAAATGATTGTTCTAACTCTGAAATATTTGAGCCAATGTGATAGATGTACAAATTTCATATGCGTGCCGCTCCTGACTCGATATTTTGTAATGTCCGATTTTTACTCCTATTTTACTTATCTGGTCGCTTCTAAGAATGTTATTTGTTTTGGATATATACAATAATGCATGAAATATTTATACGTATATATATACGGTTTATATATATATACGGTATAAATTTATACGTTTACACCAATTTTTATCAGTCCTTCGGGAACGCGGTAAGAAGGGCCCAAAAAATAATAATATATGATAATATATGAAATATTATATGTGAAATATTATATATCGAATATTGTAAATGGAATATATTAGCTTATCATACATTTTTATAGACATTATTAATCTGATACATTTACAACACTCTCAATTATAAAGCAATGAAAACAGTAAAAATAATTCAACATTTGTATAAAAAGATTTTGAACATTTTCTTCAATTTTTTAAAACATAAGCTTTTCGGATCCCATCGATGCTGAGAACAGATCGATGGGTACAAAATGGGTTCAATAGTTTAAGAGGCGACGATTAGCTAGAATTTATGGGGTACCTGTCTTTAATGCACTTTAGATTTCAGTTTGCTCTCTTTAAAATTAATAAAACTAAGATTGTAAAAATCTGCAATATATCAGCACTGCTAATCAGTGCTCGAGAGGTCTCAACTAGTAGCCTAACATTGTATAAAAAACAACATTTAATTATATTTCACCCTTACATTGCTCTTTTAAATGTGAATGTGTGATGGCTGGAGAAAAATTGTGATTGTAAACCCGGCCATGCAGATGTCATATTTCATGGACGATTTTCTGTGACTTCACTGGAACTATAAGTGACGTCATTTCCAACCTCAATGCCATCTGACCTCATGACGACACCCCTGTAGCAAGCCCTGCACAAGCTGATTCAGGGGATGACGCCGGCATGATTACTGGAGGTCCCTTGACGTAAGGTTTTTGTAGTTAAACATTTTGACCAAAAGTCGTCTTTTATGGATTAGCTATGTTTTAAATCACACATGTACTTTTCATTCTTCTCAAAATACATAATTTCCCTTTTTGGCCAAACTCACTGGTGGCGTTATGGGAGTCAGCCATTAATACATTACGGCTTTCACGCTGCTTTTAAGTAATTTATACTTAGTTTCTTGAACGCGAGTTCAAGATTGAGATTGAGTTACAGACCAACCAATGAGCGCAAGTGAAACATCACAAAATCAAGATCTAAGCAAAAAACCAAGAAACGCGCGCTGTTTGGTCAACTCTGTGTGTGGCTCGGTGTTGATGCTAATCTCAGCTCACGTTCGTGCAACTAAGTACAGAGGTCACCGACTAGCATTTTTCGGCAGAATTTGAAAATATTTGACAAAAGTCGATTTATCGGATGCTCTCTTCCTCATTGTTTGATCAGGACGACACTCTGACGCTAGTCCTGAGAAGTCAGGGGGGGCCCTCGGACCCCACCTTCCTCCCTCGCTCACGGGCCCCCCTGTCTCCCGCCCACAAGCCCTCCCCCAAGGTCGCCTCCGCGGATGACGGACGTTTCGGAAGATTCTACGGCGGGAGAGAGCAGTCGCTAGCAGAGCTGGGGGTGTCACGTGACGGGAGCCGTGGGGTGTCACGTGACGGGAGCCGTGGGGATGGAACGGAGGGGGGGAGGGAAGTGGAGGGAGTGGGGGAGGGGGGGATGGGAAGGACCGTTCTCCGGCAAATACTAAGCGATAGTGATACGACAATAATGATCAGTGGCGTAGTTACATAGGAGCAATTGGAGCAGCTCCGGTCAGGATGATTATTAAGGACGTTTCCAATTCGTCCAAATTCGTTGAGTTTGTTTTTCTGGGTGCGCAGTGGCCTGCATGCACTCATGTGCTCTGCCTCAGTGCACTAGTAGACTGTTAAACGAGTACACATTTAATATCACAAGAAGTGAACTTGTTGTGATTGGAGTTAGAACAGAGTTTAACCAACACCTGTGCAGTGTCAATCAGGTCTAGACATCAACACGCTTCCTTCTTTATTGTGATTGATTTCGATCGGAGCGCGGTGATCGTTTGTAGCTTTACAGCGCACGCAGGTTGTTTTCGGACGTGACGACCTTTGCAAATATTTGACCGAGGGGCCTACGTCGATGTAGAGAAGGGAAACGATTTTATGTTTTTCTATGGCGGCGAACTTTTATAAAGCTTCTTGCGAAATTGTGCGAAGGTAACCTGTGCAGTATGTCTATTTGCATATCGGGCTACACGTAGACCAACCTACTAGGGCGCTAGTTCTACAAGTACATGCATATCCGAACCAAGTCATGTATTATGTCTGTTCGGCTTTATGTTGTTAAGTGTGTCATTGGCATGCGAAACGACTTTAAAAAAAATCAATTGACGTCTCTCCTGAGGGGGGAGGTGGGTGGGACGGAGCGGTTTTTCGAGAAAGTCAAAATTTAATTTTCACCAATGCTATAAAAATTCAACGAGGATCGTTTTGACATCTTTCCGACATAATTCTATACTTCTGCTAGTTCGCAGACTGTACGATGCAAGAGTCACACATCAAACCATCAACTTAAAGCACTAAGGTCCATGTCGTTGACGGAACTGAAGGTCGTACTAGCAGCGATGTGGTTTACACATTGTTTCCAGACAATGTGTCTGGAAACCAGAAACCAGAAACCAGAAACCAGAAACCAGACACAATCGTTATAGTAGCTAAGCCAGTAATGTCATCATGCACATTGTGAAATTAATTAACAACAGCTCTGAGGACAACAGCCTTAATGATGGACCGCACCATTGTCGGAAGAGCAAAGCATCCATTAGCCGAGTTCAGTTTAGCCCTCACAAAATTTGTTTCATCCTAGCGTTACTCCTGCTGCTTATAAAACAGGTTCACTCCCATCATAGGAGTGAACTACTCCTGTTTTATAAGGCATAGGAGTCCTTTGCCTTTCAAAAAAGGAGTACGCTTAAAGTAGGCCTACTCCACCATCGTCCATTTCCACGAGTTGTGCTACTTCTTCTACCCATTTCTAAATCGGAGCAGAGTTTTAAAAAACGTCGTTTTTTAGTTTTACTCCTACTAAACTTATCCCTGTCCATTGGCATTTACGACAAAACCACAGGATCTTAAAACCACACCATGGTGACCACAGAAATTTAAAATCTACAATGCGCACGCATTAGCTGCACAATGCCGCAGAAAGAAGGACCTTTTCACCAAAGCGGAAGTTGATTTGAATTATGGGTTATAGTTGTAAGTTATTGTGATTGGATATGAAAGGGTCATGACCCTGTCAATTAATTGTTGACGGTGGGTGATTGGTTTGGCCCGCCGGCCAAGCCCGGCCCCCATTATCTCCATACGTGTATATCCATACCATATATATAATATATACCATAAGTGTATTATCTCCATACGATATACAGCATGTAGTGATGGTGACCCTTGATGGTGACGTGCACTGTCGCGTTATCCAGCGACGTGCATTCCAGTATCTTCGCTTTTAAAAATAAGCAAGCACCTGTCAATTTTGGAGGCATTTTGAACCACTATTAACGAAAACAAAAATACCGTACGCATAAAATAGATCTCTAAATTCGCTAAAAATATTAATCAAGTTATGAATTTTAAAACTCTAAATAATTGTAATCTCTGCGTCGTGTATACATGAAAGTTCTTCGATGTTGGACTTAGGTGGGGCGCAAGGGGTCATTTACATAACATGCGCCTGAGGGTGCGTAGCTGGGTACCTGGGCGGGCCATGGCTTTGATTATAATCCTTTACAATGGTGCGGGTGGCAACGGACAAGAAACAATTAGGCATAGCCTACATTTAGAAGGAAAATGTTTACATAGGGTCTACAATGTCGACAAATGTCCAAACAATATCATTTTCAATGATTTTTTTGAGAATTTAAAGGAACTTTCATGAAAAAGATGTCAACATTAGCTATAATCTTGAACTTAAGCTACATCCATGCCATAACCCTTTAAAAAACCATTGAAGGTGAATTGTTTTCTAGCAATTTTCGTCGATTCTCCTAGAATATCTCAATTGACTATTGCGATGTGAGTGACGAGTGCGAAGTTTTTTGCGTTATTTAGATTGCCGTTTGTATCAAATGCAGATATTTGAAAAAATCACGTTTTTGATGAGAAAAGTGTACTAGTTTATAATGCTCGATTGCTCTGTAGTAGACCCTTGCACAATGTACAGGCAGTGATTTCTTCCTTCATGACTTTTCGTGATTGAAATTTTTAGAGCCTAGTGATTGCTATTTTCGCGCCAATCAGTGCTTCCACTACTCGGGATATATAACAAGACTTATGGATATTTCAACAATTGAGAGAGGGATCCGATTTTAAACTAAATCCCCATATATCTGGGGATATTTTTTATTAAATGTTTCATTTTATAATGGGAGCTGGGGATATTTTGGACGAAAAATGCAATCTGAAAATATTCATGGCCGAGATCCCCAGAATCTAGCGGATTCTGCGTCTATTCCTTTTTGGCCGAATTGTGTCACTGGCGCCAATATCAAACTGCCATATCATATCATACAACTATCATACTGCTTCGATTGCCATATTCACGCTGTGGCAACACTGCTTCAAACTCTGTTATGCTGCAGCGGTCGTCAAAATACCTTTAAACATGAAATTTTTGCGTGCATGAAATTTAGCCAATTGGTCAAACTCGCGAGAATCACACGCGCAATAAAAAACTTGCAGAAGCTATTTATAATGGGCAGTCCTCAAAAATTGTGAAAATTAAATGCATCTAAATTTCGTAGAGCCAAAACGACCGAAATAACATGCAGCTAAAATTTCGTGTTTTACTGTAGCCTGAGCTATGATACTTGACCATTGCCCAGTGATAGCCGGAGTCGAGGGCTCGAATTTTGTTCAACCGGCTGCATTTTATACTGTTAAATATTTAAGCCGGATTTTTTCAACACGGATTTAATGGTGGTTCAGGATTTAGCCTATGCTAAATGCTAGGTTAAATCTTGAACCGCCATTAAATCCGTGTTGGAAAAACTGGCTCTAAATGTTTGCCGCGTGTTTCTTTGGCAGGTGTGCCTCTCAGAAAATGTGATGCATTTATTTTCTCGTTGTTGAGGTCTGCCCAGCATGGATAAATTCTGCTGTATTTTTGTAACGCGTGTAACTTTTCGAGTTGGTCAATTCGCGAAATTTGCAAAAATTGCATGCACGTGAAATTTTTATCTTTTACAGTAAGTCTATTAGCATTACTTTGCTTGCAACATCAAAACTGCACTGGTCCCTGACATGACATTAAACTGTGCCCGGCAGCTCTGCCCCTGCTGCCACCATAGGGCAGGAGAAGTGTTGTGGTCGAGTATAGTCTAAGTCGCGGTCTCGGATTACGAATGCAGCAATTGCCGATTCGAATCCCGGCCGCGGCAAGGATTTAGAGTCACTTCGTGCACTCTCTTGAAGGGTGGTTTAAATTTGTCAGCCACAAGTGTTATTACAATTCCTACTAGACACGGCGGAACCACCACCAGCGACCATCAGCTGGTGAAATGGGGCATCACCTTTTCCCCGCAAGGAGCTAACACAACAACAACAACAATATCAAAACTGCACCCAATCGGTAAAAATTGATTCTTGAGCCTGAACACAATTAATACGGATGCAACTTGCGTGCGACTAATGAAAATTGAAACTGTGCTTCTGCGAGTGATAGGCTACCATTGGGTCAAAACGGAATATCCCTAGATTCTGGGTATCTCGGCAGAAACGAGTCCTAGATTGCATTTTTTGACAAAAATATCCCCACCTCCCAATACACAAGCCTGCGTGGTCTAGTGGTATATCACTGCACTGCAGTGCCAGAGGTCCGGGGTTTGATCCCGCTCTAGCTATACAGATAATTAAATTTCTCGGCTTGTAAAAATCTTCCAGCCAGAGCGGGACTCTAAACAGGTCTGGTGTCGTTGGTAGCGGAAATCGGCTGCCATTGGAGGATGAAAATCCCATAGAATCGCTATAGAAATCATCGACCAGATCATAGTACACAAATTAAAGAAATACAGCATTTAAAATTGCTCATTAAGAAATATTCGCCAGATGGCGTCCGTGTGCAAAAGCTGATTCAACACCCTCTCTCTACACACGCATCTTCCTCACCTCCCTCCAACATCAGCAATGAAGGCGGACATGGATTGCACTGTTTCAGTGTGTTGACTTGTGCCTAGGGACACCACCGTAACAAGTTAGTTGAGCCCCGCCTGTCCGAGCCTGACTTCGTGCTGGCGCCTCTGTGGCTATAGCATAATGAGGCGCGGTATAAATGTACTATATAATAATAATAAATAGAAAATGTGCCTTTCTATAAAATGAAATCCCCAGATATCCGGAGATTGCGTTAAACATTAGATCTCTCAATCACTGAAATATCCCTAAATTTAGTGATGTGCCCCAAGCATTGGCATCAGCGGCGCCCCCTCTTGTTCCGGTCGCTGTCGAGCGGCTTAGCGTTCACTGGTTGTAAATGTCATTGTGGTGAATGCAGCCGCGTTCAGCGCTACAATAGGCTAACTATCGCATTGAGTGCTCGTAGCGGCTCATGTCTTCGACTCTCTGTTCTGCCATTGACAAATGCGCAGCGTCGACAGGCTAAATTGTCGCATTAGGAAGTGTGACGTCACCAATTATACGTTTTATACCGTGTTGCATTGCAAAGGAATAATCACCTCGGATTCGTTCAGTTATGGAGCTCGTCATCAATTGTGACATATTGACTGCACGCTGTAATATGACAGCAACTTGGCGAGTTTTGCTGAAAGCATCGTTGCTTATGACGGAACGTTCTTCGATGTAGAATCCTAGCACAATTTGGATTTATTTATTTATTTTTCGAATAGTTTCGTAGGTGACGAGTCAGAGATTTTCGTAGCTAGATTATCATAGATTACCCGTAATTTAATAATAGATTACCGGTAATCTAATAATTTTTAGTTTGCTAGTAATTTTCGAACGCGAGTCACAATTGACGACGAGGTCTGATTGGACTAATCCGTCGCAATGCAACGCAGTATATAGTAGACCAACAGTTGCCAGAAGTCCCTTAGCCTAGCTCTAAGGGATGTCTCTCATCTGGGGCCATTTGTCGTGTCCCTTATGCAGGGCATAAGGGGACACAAATTGTCCCCTATTTAGGCCCGTGCATTATTAATCGTAGTCATACCACGCAACAAAACTGCAGTCTTTCGAACAATTTCGAAGTTCAAAATAATAAAATCTACGCCTACTTTCTGCAGAGTTGCTGCGCTTAGTATGTAAATGTTTATTGCGTGCATGTTGGTTCTGCCTGTCAACTGTGCGCTGATTTATTTCAACTGTATGCTGTTTATCGTGACATGATTATTGTGATCAATGCAGCACAAAATTTGATCGAAGTGTAATATTATAAGTGTTGTTGCTTAATGCGCGTGTCGCGAAATTAAAGCTGAGCACTGCTGACATTTTCGTGTCCGTTATTTGAATGATAAAATTCTGGCAACCCCTCCCTACACTCACTGTTACTCATGCAGCAAATTTATTTTGCGGAAACCCTAACGTTAACCCCAAAGTCCAAATCCTAACCTAAAAACTCTACTAAACACTCAACCTTGTAGGACTAACGACTGCACATTAGAATATTCCATACAAAAATAGCCTATGCTGAATGTGAGCTTAGTAATTAAGCGAAACTGATCGATGTGGATGATCGGTGTGCGAGCACACGTGGCAGATACCCAGTGGCGTAGCGAGGGGGGGGGGCCGGGGGGGAAGCCGCCCCGGGCGCCGGTG
>JAQIWG010007537.1:0-12223 GCA_034695025.1 Chamaedrilus cognettii
GGGGGGGCACCCCCCTGCCCTTAACCCGGCCACCCCCCCCCCGTTCCACTGTGCTACCCAGATCTTTTTTCAAAACTATAATTTTTAGTCCACTTAATAAGAAACATTCTATCGCACAGCAGACAAACCGGGGATTTTGTTAGAAAAATAGCAACTCGCAGTTATATAACAATTTTCAGATAATAGAGTCATTAGATAGCCTACAAACGGATCAAGAAAGGATCCTATATAAAAAGTTAATATGTAGACCTTACCTTCAATGATACAATTTGACAGTTAAAGTAACATGATGAAAGTAGGTCAGCAGGGTTAAGTTTAGTAGGTCCTACTAAACTTAACTCTGCATAACCTACTTTTAACATGCTACTACAGTTGTTACAGTCTGGAGCAGTACGCCAAAACTTTTATTTTCAGTTAAATTCTATGAAGGTTAACTTTGTACATCGTCAAACATTGTGGACTCAAATCTAATTGAATGAACTCAAATCTAATTTGGTGAATATTTCCTTAATTTATAAGCGTATTGCAAACATTTTTTTTTATTTACCAATGGCATACATGTAGTATTGTAGTGTATAAAAGGGTGCAAGTAGAGCCTGCTTGTGTGAAGTGTTAAGACACGCAGAAAGTGGATACCTAACTGCATTGTGCAGTTAATTTTTAATAATTGTCATTTAAAAAACTTAAGCAGAATACAAATAAAAGAATCATTTATTATATACACATTAGACATCAACATACTCATTTTATTGCAAGACGAAAACGAGTCGATATTAAAGTTAGGAAATGCATTCCACTATAACTTTTAAACTGTACACAGCTGTACATTGGTTACTTAGGTGAAGGTTTTTTAGTTTAATTATCAATGTTTCCGCTCACTTTTTCAAAAAATCCTCTTGCTTTTTTCGGAAAGAGGTACATTTCGTGCGTAAGTAGATTGCATAAAATGTTTGTAAAAGAGAACCCTTTTGAAGAAAAATTATCTTCAGACTTCTCTTTATCAAAATTTTTTAAATGCCTTAAAACAAAAACTTAAACAACTACACCGACAACTTCAAAACGCACAGATCTAGTCGGAAAAGTCAAATGAATGGCTGCACTGTCAATTATATGCTCTCAGTGAATATGTAAAAAAAGTACTTTTTGCTCCACCGGTCATTCATGATGCCAAGAGCAAGACTATCGCTACATATACTGTAAACTTGTAATTTTTGCGTGCATGTAATTTTCGCGACTATCGCGAATCGGCCAAACTCGCTAAATTTACATGCGCGAAAATAACGCTGCATAATCTATTTACTATAGGCCTCAATAAGCGCGAAAATTAAATGCAGCAAAATTTATCCGAGTCCAAGTCGCAAAAATAACTTGCAGCAAAAATTTCATGCTCTACAGTAGATCTGCCAATCAAAGACATTATAACTAAATAGATGTTATTATCGACTGAACGTGTTTGCCTCTATGTGTATTTGAATGTTCTGACACAGTCACACAATGGACATAATCAACCAATGAAGATTCTGGTATTAGAAAATACCAGAAATACAAAATACCAGCGAAACCAGCTGAAAATATAATATATAATCCAATAGAGTTCAAGTCAAATTCTAAGCCATAATTCACTGACTTCACTTCAACTTCTCTACTGCACTCCACTCGCGCATGTAATTTTCGCGAGTTTGGCCGATTCGCAAAATCGCGATAACGACATGCCCGTGAAATTTCATGTTTTCACAGCATTTATAATGGGTGGTCCTCAAAAATGTCAAAATAGAATTAAGTCAAATTTCAAAGAGGCAAAACCGCTAAAATAACATGCAGCAAAAGTTGCATGATACAGTATCACAACTGTCCTTTAAAGAACATACTCATTGTCCATAGCGCACAGACTAAGAGTGGATAGTTGTTCCTTTGTTCCCACCTTTAGCTTTGCCTAGGAGACTATTTCACCGCAGCACTTAACTGCCATTCAAAATAGCTCTTTGCTTAGTCCATTTGAATTGATATGCGACGTCATTAAATTAAGATGACATCATAGATTTTGAGCAAAATAACTTTCTGTTTAAACGGAATCAAAATTAGCCTCATTTCTTGTCAAAATTTGCATTTTATTTTTTACTGATAAATATTATTGCGAGTTTTTTCGAATGTCAGTGACAGGCTGCCGTTAAATTCCGTTCCTTTGCAAGAACTTTGCTTAGCTGAGCATAAAGGTATGTCTGTAGAATCCACCCTTAGAGTGGATAGTCGTTCCTTTGTTCCAACCTTCACCTTTACCTTAGCTTGGGAGACAATTTAACGGCAGCCCACAACTGCCATTCAAAGAAGCTTTTTGCTTAGTTCATTTGAATCGATATACCGCGTCATTAAATTAAGACTACGTCACAGATTTCGAGCAAAATAACTTTCTGTTGAAACTGAATTCACATTTTAGTCATTTCTTATCGAAAAAAAACAAAAAATTCTTACTGATAACTGTTATTGCGCGTTTCTCGAATGGCAGGTGTTAAATTTCTTCATAAGCAAAGGTTAAGATAAAAATAGGAACAAAGGAACGCCTATAGAATCCACTCTAAGGTATCAGCCCATACACAGCAACCGCAGCTCACATACACATTATTTGTACTAGAAGTCCAGTTTGCTCCTGCTAAGCGATCCGGCCGTGCCACAGCCCATAGACAACTCGGGTCCCTCATCCAATCCTGACACCTCTCTGCTCTTTCTCTGCGTCACACTGTCCACATTCTCCTGCAGGGACGGCGGCAGGTGCAGCTTCTGCAGTGCGCAACATTTCTATTTGTTATAGACTGCGCGTTTAGGGACCGTGTGTAGCACAACGACTACGTACAGTCCAAGTCTTGTGCAACAGAGCCGGCACAGAACCGCTCCCCCTTTTTCAGTCGAATTTTACGACTCGCCCGGGGAGCTCTGGACTGCAAGCCAATTCTTTGTGCATATAAATCTGATGTACATAGGGTGTCCTGGCAAAAGTGCACAGGTTTACTAAACACACTGTGTAAAAGAGAAATGTGCCATCATTAAACGACTACAGGGTGTGCTGGCGAGAGCGTACAAAAAATACAGTGTGTCCCAGTAGCAGTGCACCCACTCACTAACAACAGGGTGTACTGGTGAGAGTGTACCTCGATGCTGAAGCGCTTGCGCCGCAGCTTGAACGCGAGATCGTCCGTGTCGACGTTATGATGGGAGAGAGAGTTGAGTCGAGGCAGCTTGACGACGTGAAACAGACCTGGCGCACAACAGACCAATACATCGATACATTTTATCTAATATACTGCATGTAACTAGATGGAGTGGTGGGATTGTAGGTCAAGGACCGTGTGTGTAACAAAGACTATGACAGTCCGGTTTTGTGTAAAAGGGCCACCACAGAGCCCTTCTTTAGTCGTCTTTTACGACTCGCCCGGGGAGCCCTGGGCTACAAGCCAGTTCTTTATTCCCCGGCCTGCAGGGGGTAATTAACTACATAATAACCTGTCACGGATGACTAAGATGATGCGCATCGTTATATAATTAACGAAGAATACATCGTGATCCAAAAACAAAACATCACACTACCACCTTTGACAATGATAAACCTGAAATTTTCGCATGCATGTAATTTCTGTGAATAAAGCAAATCGGCAAAACTCGCGAAAGTTACAAGTGCCAAATTACAGCTGCAGATCTAATCTATTTATAGTGGGCAGTCTTCAAGAACGCGAAGACGATGTGCAGCTAAAATTCTAAGAACAAAACCGCGTAAATAACACGCAACAAACATTTCATGTTTTACAGTAACCTTGTTGACTCGTATCAAAAATTACAGACCGAGAGCACAGATTTAAGGACAGGAGGATTAACACAGGAAGATTATTGAATAACTTGCCTCACTAACTTGATCACGTTACAGGCCCTTCAGAAAGTCTGCTAAACACACAAGTGTCGCTAGCTGCTAGCCGCGTGCCAGATAATTATTTATTTGGTTGGCATCCATAAGGGCTTAAAATATAGCTCCAGCAGTCCTCATCAGGACGGGCCAAAACGTGTAAACCTGTGTGAAAACATGGACATTAGCGGATTACACGATCAAAAGGAGGTCAGTTAGTTTTACTAACTTGATCACGTACCATGGTAGTCCTTGTAAGCCGCGTGCCGCTCGAGAGCTGTGCCAGCAAACGACTCGAGCCGCACGGCCGCGTCGCACAGACCGCGCAGCCGAGCCACGTACGCGCCACTCTGACACAACAGCCGTGCGGTGATACACCCAGGGTTAAGCTCAACAGGCGTAAAATGACGGTTCGAGCAAATTGCATGCCTAATGTGAAACGGGCAAGCAAAGCATTACGCCCGAAATAGACTATAGGCTTACATGGTTAATCACGACTGAGCAGTTGGGCTGCGCTGCTTTAGAAAAAGCAGGCGCAACGCTACACACGTTTATCAGGGCTAAAATGAACCGAGTTTATACTGTAAAACATGATATTTTCACATGCACGTAATTTTGGTCGGTTAGCAAATCAGTAAACTCACGAAAATTATGTGCGTTAAAATGAAGCCGCTAAGCTATATAAATGGGCATTCCTTAATACCTCATTGGTTTTGCTGCATTACAGTGAAGAAAAGAAGATGAAAAACGCTTCAAAATAGCGCCATCGTGCTAATGCATTTTAACTAAAATATCAGACTAGGGGTTAAATCGTATACACTTCAAACACCTCTTTCACAAACCTTGTATTCCTTAACTATATTAGCAAATCGCTAGAAATGCCTTTTAGAAATGACCCAGGGATTCAAAGTCCCAAAGTCTCAAAGTCCCAAAGTGCATTTTAACTCAAATATCAAACTAGGCGTTAAAAACTTGAAAATTAATTGCGACTAAATTTCTGAGAGACAAATTTGCGAAAACAACTTGCAGCAATTTTTTTTCAAGAGTTCAGCTATAGTTTAAGCACAGCCAGGCACAACAACGCCTATGATGCATGCTTAGAATGCCATATATGCCATAACGTGCGAACAGTGCAAAATATAATTTATTTTCAAACCACCATGTGCATCACTGCCATATGACTTAGCCACTTAACTTAAAATTAGGCCTACAAGACGCAGTCATCAAATGCGGAATTTATTTTTCAAAAAAGAACTGTTTGCGTATGCACAGACAAGTGTCTCCAGTTTCTATAATAACTACATCACGATGATACTATATTTGCCCCACCTGGCAGAGATGCGTGGGTACGGTGACCACGCACGCCGCATAAGCCGAGCGCAGCATGCAGCGCAGTGCATACAGACACCGCAGCAGCGACCTGCTGCCTGCTGCTGATTGATCAGACTCATGGCCCCGCCCCCTCTCTAGCCACGCCCCCTCACAGTCCCCGCCCCACTGGGGCGAGCCGAGGCCTTGAATGCCTGCAGGACAACGATTAGCTGTAAAAGGATCGGGCTTTAGAATGCTCTGAACAATTAATACTCTACAGTGTTTTAATCCCAAAAATAATTACATCACAATTAGTCGCGGTTGAGATAAATTGGGACTGTTCAAATCAATCTCTGAGTGCAAAAGAGTTGCAATTTTTTTTTTTCAATCCACTGTAACTACTGTAAAACATGAAATTTTGCCTGCATGACATTTGCCATTGCGAATTGGCAAAACTCTTGAAAATACTAAAAATAATCGTACGCTATTTATTATCGACAGTCGTCAAAGTGTGAAATTATTTGCAGCCAATTAATTTTCTTAGAGGCAAAGCCAAGAAAATATCGTGCAGTTCAAATTTCATGTTTCACAGTAAGTTTTATGATCGCGCAGTCGTACCTATCCGGAGAATATTTCTCCGCTCCACCGCGCAGGTCGTGTCAAACTGTCCGTCAGCGATCCTCCCATTGAGGGCGCGCACGAGCGCGCTGTAAGTCTGCGTCATTGCCCCGCCACCCTCCTCACCACAGTCCCTGATAACACAGCACTATGGTTCACAGTACCCTGATCATTACATCGCCGAATCTATTGAAATTTTCGCGGTTTTGCCTCTTCAAAATTTTGTGCGCTTAATTTGCGGACTTTTTAAGGACTGCGCATTAGATATAATGCGTACAGCGCTACTTTAGCGCGTGTAATTTTTGCATCTTTGCGCGATTGGTGAAATTCACCAAAATTTGGCCTAGAAGAACGTTAAAATTTTATGTTTTACAGTATATAGCCCATAGAATTTGTCTATTTGATGTTTGCGCACAAACAACTCATGTAATATTTAATGAATTTGCATTAACTACAATTCTTTTTGAAAATAACTACAAGTCCCTTGTCGTTTCTTCTATTCCGTATTGGAATGCATTATGAATATAAATTTATGAAAAATAATCACCAGAAACCTAAAATAAAACTCAAAACAAGCTAACATTTAGCTGATTCATATATCTAAAGCCAGAAGATGGGCAATGATGGATATCAGTATCAGCGACGTGAATGAATAGTCTACTCAGTGTTGGCCGAGTTGAAGGAGAAAAGCGTCGTCTTGATTCTGCTGAGAGCGCCTGGATCAAAGGTCTTTGTGAGATCAAAGTAGAGGCCAAACTGAGGCCTGGCGGCCGGTTGCTGCAACCAATCACAAGCCAGCTGCTGCAACCAATCACAAGCCAGCTGCTGCAACCAATCACAAGCTGGCTGCTGCAACAATCACAAGCTCGCTCGCTTGATGGCCTCACATACTCCGTGAGGTAGCGAAATAAGGAACAATTTGATTACTATAGCAAAAATCCAGCTTTCTTAGCCATCAACATGGGTGTTCAAGAGTCCGCTTCTTCAAACAAAAGCTAATTTTAGTGCTAAAATAAAATAAAGAGGCTCATCTTTAAGCCACTTAAACCGTAAAAAGTTCCTAAGATATCAAAAAATCTTATCGTTTGTTATTAGAAACTCACCCTCGCCACGCGCAATACTAACCAAACTCTGACGTCACAGCGGTCGGCAAATTGATTTTATTCGTTAACTTTTAAATTCAGGGTTCAATTTTTAGATAAAAGCTAGGGATGCTTTGCGAAAGAGGCCCCAGTTAAACATCTAAGAAAATAAAAGAAAAAATGAAAAAGTCTGACAGCCCAAGGACACAGTCTACAGCAACATCATTCATTTGTGATTGATAGTTTAAATAGTTATCATTAACGACCAATTGCACGATGGCACAATTGCAGGAATCGAACTATCTAGCAAACCAATCAGAGAGCTTGAACCGTCATAAAAACAAGATTCAACCAATCAATGCATGCTAATTGGTCCACAGCTTGATCCTAATCTCTATCACCACACACGTTAATGCCCTGAATATAAAACCATTCAAATGAAACCAATCCATCCAAGACCAAAAAAAAACAGTCAATTAAATTACAAGGATAAACATACAATTGGTTTTTCTCACACTGATCTGAAGGTTCTGGTAGCGCCAGGCAATCTGCAGCTCCCCTCCCTCCCCCTGTCCTGCCAAATGAGAGTCGGCCTCCCCCGGCAGGCTGCCATGGTGACTGGCAGGGCCTGCCGGAGACAGGAGATCGAGGGGAACGGGGGGATCATACGTGATTGGACACGGCAGCTCCTAATATAGCATGTATGATATAAAATAAACAAATGCAAATGGTATTTCAAAAGTACTGCACGGCTAGAACATAACTGAATTTACATGTTGAAAATTTTCTCTAGGCTGCTATAAATTTCTCTACAATCAATTTCTCTACCACCAATTTCACAGTGGCGTAAGAGGTAGATTATCAAATTTGAAGACAGTGTTTGTGTGCAGAACATATCTATCAGGTCAAGCAGTCCAGGTGAGTGCCAAAGAAGTCAAAGTTGAGGAGAACACATTTGAAAGAGTAGCAAATTTTTGTATCTTGGTAATATGATAAACGCCACAAAGGTGTAGAATCTGCTTCCGTAGCAAGGACTAGATGCGCATGCGGAACGTTCCGAGAAAGATTCTCCCACAACTCTCAATTCTTTGCCATCTCTCTATTCATGCCTCACTCCTTCATACCGCTCTCTACCGCCTCCTTCCATATTTTCTTCCCCCTCCCTCTTCCAACGATTCCTTCCACGTGACTTCCTAGAGAGTGACTTCCAAGAGAGAGCATGTCAAAAAATCAATGCAGCGCTGACCTTGAGTATATTCTGGGGCAGTTCATCATTGCTTGCGATGAATAGCTCGTGCTGATTGGCCACAGCATCAGCAAGAAACAGCTTGAGCATAAGTGAGCTGTAGCTGCCGTATGTGTCCTCCTCTGCGCAACCACACAACAGCAATGATGATTTACAAGGGCCTCATTCGTAAATAATCACCTTTATTAAACATATTTATACTTTACATCTGTTCGTAACCACCATGATATCATATGTACCATTGAAATTAGATGTTTTCATTTGATCCAATCAAAAACTAAATAACATACCAATTAGAAGCACGGTTCCAACCGCCATACCACCACCTGAAATCATAACATACTGCAAAAATAAGGGCCTTATAAATAGCTGTTCTTAAGCCTAAATATCAAGATCCGCACTCACATCTTTAAATTGGATTTAGGCCATATTTTGTGTAAATTTACCAACAGGATTTTAACAGATTCGATTTTAACTTAACGACTTAACATTAGACAGATAGATTTTAACTAATATGCAGGCCTAACGCATGCAGATAGTTTACCATCCATCGCCAGTCCTCCCCCACACGTGCTGACGGTTCAACAGGGGGAAAAGCAGCACTGCTTATTTCAATCCCCTGACCCGCTTCATGCAGCCACCAAGCTTGCCTTTGAAGGCATTGATACTTTCAGCCTCAATAACACTTTTAGGGAGTTTATTCCATTCATCAATAACTCGATTTCCAAAATTAAATTGTTCTATGTTTAATCTGAATCTCTTTTAAAATGCACACAGATGATGTTTATCCCGCAATATCTAAGTTTAAAGAGTTACTTTTATACATCTTACGCTCACCAAGCAGTGCATCGAGGGAAGGCACTCCGGTCGAGACGAGCAGTTGGCTGTTGAGCAGTGACGGCTTCGTGCCGGGGATGGGCGTCGATATATTTCGTAACTTTTTCTGAAAACTTGACGTCGTGGGCGCCGCCATCTTGCCGGAAGTTGATCTATGCTATCGACAGAATTTTACTTTCTTTTATCTCTCACAAGAATCAACTTTCTTGTAAACTTTTGAATCAGAGAGGTATTTTGTTAAAATTCTTTTTATTAAAACAGGTCTTTATTCCTCGCGTTACGTTATCGTATTTGATGCGAAATGGGAGGCACCATTACTATGTAACAGTTAAACTTAGATTTCAAACTTATTATAGTGACGTGATGTTCGTAAAACTAATGACTGAAATTCCTATATTGAGTGAAATTTGACGATTTTCTGACGTTCAAATAAAAGCAATATCATTCTGTCTCTAGGCTATTTGTTATCACAGCAATCTGTTTTTGTTTATTTTAGCAACAAATCGATCAAATGTGTGACCCGACCCTGGGATCGCGAGGGATTAGGCGACCTACGCCGGAGAATTATTGCGTATGCTTGCATCGAGTCCAAGGGCGCGCACCCTTCCTGTTTTTGTTTGTGTTTGGATCCACGGCGTGCTTACTATAATGTCATCGCGGTGACCGGACGATTGGTTAACTGGGACGATTCGTGAAAAGACGATTAGTTTGCCAGTTTACCATAGTTTACTGTCGGGCAGTTCTTAGGCCAGTATTGTGTAGCTATAATTGGTTCTTCTAAGACTCTAGGTCCGTCTATTGTTCTCCTGTAGGCTAGTGATTCGCGCTATATTCCTCATGAATGGGAGGTGTTAATAAGCTAGAGACGCTGTGACGATACTTTTCCCAGCAATTATCTTGCGACAGCAAGTCCATTTAACAGCATCGTGGTATCGTTGTAGGCGCTATGGGCTACCTATGTGATGTCTATTTATTTGTGCTTATAGAGTGTAGTTCAAGGACAAGAAACATTTCATATCAGTCGATCACACCAGTCAACTCGTGAGAACATGTCACAGGGCTCGACTCTCAAATAAGTTGCACGGGCACTGCGTCGCTCATAATACACCTTTATTAGCATCTATTTGCCTATATTTATTAGCTTTCATTCCTTGCTGCTCCATTCCTCACCGCTCTGCGGCCCCGCCGCTCTGCGGCGTCGCCGCTCTGTGACCTCGCCGCTCTGCGACCTCGCCGCTTTTTTTTGGCAGTTTTTAAAGAGAGCTCTGTTTGAACGTCTTTGAGTAATCCATCCCATCTAGAGCAAAGTAAAAAAGTTTTTACTGAGCTGATTGGCTGTCAAAAAAATTTCACCAAACGTCTAACCTCAGTTAACGAATCGTCCAAAAAAGTTAACGAATCGTCTAGAGAAAGTTAACGAATCATTGAAATTTTTTTGTTAACGAATCGTCTAAGTTAACCAATCGTCTGGCAATCGCCACTGCGAACGATATTCTTTTGCCTACAATGGCTATGAGCCTATTGTGGTTTGTAATGTATTGTACCGTGGGCTGACTGCAACAACGTACCATCAGAAAAAAACCTTGAACGGAGATATTCGTGTTTGAAGTTTTTTGGTTGTGTTTTTTCTCTTAACTCTGCATGTAGGAATAACTATTTTGCCATAACTCTGCATGTAGGAATTGCAGCAAAATAGAACTTGTATAAACATGTTCAGAAATTATTCAGTATTCCAAAATGGTACATTGTGTATCCCTAGAAATATGTCAATACTTGCGATGCACTTGGCCGACTTGCAAGTCCATATTACGTAACAGTAAAGCGTTCGTTTGCTTTGCAGAGTGTTCTATTGATCTGGACTTCTTTCCGTCACTACCGCCTATTTATCAAACGCGCTGGATAGCATGATGAACGCTGTTAGCCTACTGTATACTTCATGAACTAAGGAATGTCTTAAGGTGTTAGCACAGTTGGTGCCAGCACATGCCACCGGTGTACGAATAAGGGCGCGTTGACGCTATCACAACAACGCGCCATGGCTGACAGGCCAGCACCAGTGCGCAACAATAAACAATTACGTGCTGCGTCAGATTGCGGGCAGTTTCTTGCACCGTCGTCTAGCGGCAGCACCGACGACAACGAATCGAGCGCGGATGAGCGCGGGGGGGAAGGGGAGGGGGCGGGGGGCGAGGAGGGGCGGCTGAGGAAGCTGTTTGAGAGCTGCGACAGGGATGGGGACGGATTCATTGACGGGTGGGGGTGATTTTTTAATTGATCTGGATAGTCATTCATCATAATTAATTTTTTACGTCTGCTTTGCCGTGCTAGCACGTATTTAACGTTTTCCATGGTGAGACTCCCCTGTAACTCTTGTTTCTGTGCCATCTCTCTAACAGAGATGGATCAGCGTGTAATCCTGGGGGGGCGATTTTGCCCCGAAAATCATGATTTTTCTTTCCGTGCTGAACTCATGAGCGATGAATTTTTTTCTGGGGGGGGGTGATATCTCCTCAAACCCACGTCACTACATTTTAAATTCACATTTCTGGGGGGGAGCGATTGCCCCTTTCCGCCCTCTCGCAGAGCGCTGAGGGGGGCAATCGCCCCCATCGCCCCCCCTGTGGATCCGCCAATGCTCTCTAGTCTCTACTCATGCCTCGCTCCTTCATAGCTTCAACACTTAATTTTGACGTCAACGTCAACACTGAATGTTGACTTCAACTTTTACTTTAATACCGTACTGAATCTTAAAGTTCTTCAACTTCAACACTGAATCCTGATTTCAACTTTAATAGTGATTCTTGTCTTTAACTTGAGCTTCAATACTGAATCTTGACTTCAACTTAGGTTAATTTGTTTAAGTTAATTAACGTAACTTAGCACACACACTCGCGTTTTGTGGCCCCATTCCCCGCTTACGCAGGGGCAGGCCATTTGTAGCCATGGATTGGACACCCACCCTCCACTTTATCCTATCCGTCGCATCCTCATATGTTAATCCCTTAGCTTTCATATTCTTCTCTGTCAAACTTTTCCACGTCGTTTTGGGTCTACATATCTTTTCCCAGCTACCTCTTAATCCATGCATTTTTGCATTCAATCATCCGGTTCCTTTCTCAAAAACACACCCAGTCTTTTCTCAGTCTTTTCTCAGTCTTTTTTATCTCAGTCTTTTTTATCTCAGTCTTTTTTATCTCAGTCTTTTTTATCTCAGTCTTTTTTATCTCAGTCTTTTTTATC
>JAQIWG010007538.1:0-12223 GCA_034695025.1 Chamaedrilus cognettii
ATATGATCCTCAACTAAACATGATTCTCAACTAAACATGATTCTCAACTAAACATGATCCTCAACTAAACATGATCCTCAACTAAATATGATCGTCAACTGAACATGATCCTCAACCAAGCGAAATAAAAAGTCGTTTGGCAGATGTTTGGAAAAAAAAATTTCAAGACCCAGATTAGGCCCTGACTAAGTGGTAGTAGCAATGAGAACTTAATCACACGTTCAGGAAACATGGATCATTTACCTAAATTTAACTACCCAGGAAACATGGACAATTTAACTTCAATTAATTACACACCCTGGAAGCATGGAAAATTTAACTGAATTTTATTTCGTACAGGAAACAAGGAAAATTTAACATAATTTAACTACATGCCCAGGAAACAAGGAAAATTAGCTTGATTTAAGCACACGTCCAGGAAACACGAATAATTTTAACTAAATTTAATTTTTAGGAAACACGTTTGCCTCTATTGTTTTTTTCAGGAAACACATTTTTTGTTTTTGTTTTTTTGTAGTTTAGGAACCGTGTGTAGCACATAGACTATATACAGTCGGGTTCTGTGCAAGAGAGCCGACACAGAACCATTCCTCCTTCTTTCGTTGCCTTTTACGACTCGGTCGGGGAGCTCTGGGTTGCAAGCCAATTTTTTGTTCCCCGGCTTGCAGGGGGTAAGGAAATACGTATTCGGTGGCCTACATGCGAAACTAAAGCTCACACATTTTCGTAGAACATTCACCAATAGTTAGTGCAGGAATGCATCCTGCAAACACTGTAAAAGAACAAGTGGAGAAGAAGCATCCACGCTGACTCACCTGGAAGAAGAACGTTGCGTAGACGTAGCTGACGATTACCACGACAACGAGGAAGAGCGCCAGCTGCCGATAGGCCAGCACGGTGGCAGGCGCTAGACACACACCAATCAGGAACGTCGTCAGCGCTGCCATGGCAACAGAGCCCCCCACGTCTGTCGCTACGGCAACTGCAAGCTGCTCCCCCTCCCCTTTCGCTGTCGGCCTGGTTGGGGTTGAAAAACACATTTATCAAACAATTATTTTAAAGTCAGACTCTTATATCTTGAACTCAAATTTCAGCCTTGCTGAGTTTTATCCACTATAAAACTCAACAAGACTCAAATCAGCGTTAGCACTCAATAAATCAACATTAACGTAATTTAACATATAAAATTTACACAAACCTTCGTGTTATAATTTAATATTGTACAAATTGATCAGTCTATGTAATCCTTTCATAGGCCGTGATCTGATAACTAAAAGGCAATCAACAACATTAAAATAATAATTAGTAGATATCAGATGACCAGGACAAGTCAGGATTTAGAATCAAATCACACTCATTAGATCACATATGTGTAATGTTTATACATCAGTCTAAATATCAGATCATATATCATGTCCTCTGTCAGTCCACATATCAGTCCACATATCGATCCACATATCAGTCCACATATCGGTCCATATATCAGTCCACATATCGGTCCATATATCAGTATCTATATCAGTTCATATATCAGTCCATATATCAGTTCATATATCAGTCCACATATCAGTTCATATATCAGTCCACATATCAGTCCACATATCAGTCTACATATCGTGCCCCCACCTTCTATAGGCCGCTGCGTAGTGCATGGTGTAGTCCACAGACAGCCCCACGGCCAGGGAGAGGGTGACTGCCTCCACCACCCCCAGCTCCCACCCCACCCACACCAACACTCCCACGGTCGTAGCGACCGACGCCGCCACCGTCACCATGGCGACCGCTGCTATGACGACGTCAAGGGTCGTCATCAGCGCCACGAGCGCTGCGGCGACTATCGCCACGGCGACGGCGAGGGGCGTTCCCATGGCAACTGAGCGCTGAAGATCATAGAACTCCAGGTCCGACACAAACCACCCCCCTGCCAGGGCCCCTGCCCCCTCCCTGGCAGCATCGGGGGGCGCGGAGAAGTTAGCTGAGCCCCCCTGAACTGTTGCAAGGCCTCCCTGCCCAGTGGGGGGGTGAGGGGGGGCGTTGAGCTCCCCCCGTGTGAAGTTGTCCATGAAGGTGAAGAAGGCGTCCAGTTGCTCAAAGTCATCAGAAGCTCGCACTGTGCTGTCAAACTCAACAACGACTGCGATTGGACGCCCCGTGACCCGACAGTACCTGACCCCGGCGTGGGGACTGGATGGGAGGCGGTCGCTAGACGCAGTGAGCAGGGGAGCATACTCACGCAGGCAGCGTTCAAACACCGCACTGCACGGAGGGCAGGAACACAGATTAGAACAGATAAATAAAAACAGATAAATAAAGATAAAAAAAAGATTATATAGACAAAATAGAACACTTTATTGCATATCATTTTGATGTACCACAACCCAAAACTACGAAATAAACTAACCCTTGCATAAATATACCACAGAAAAAAGAGAAACAGCAGATTGTGTTTGTTTCTGCACACATGCACTCCTTCAACCTCTGCCTAACAAAATACTTAATTATGCTAATAAGCGCCCTGCTCGCCTGGGGAAGGGGAAGGAGCTCTGGGCGCAGCAGGGTTCCAAGCTCGCCCCGTCCAGGTCCATACAGCCCCGGCGCATGAAGCTGCTGCGCAAGTTCTCGATGAAGCAGTGGTTAAGCTGGAGCGTGCCGGGGGGAGTGCGCGCGTAATAGTGCAACGCACGTACGCGCCTACAGAATCGAGACAGTTGAAGCTGTGCGGCAGGCGAGGAGAATTCAAAGTTGGGATCAAGGTCAAGTTGTGTGGCAGGAGAGCGGGGGTCCAAGTGATCCCCATTGTCTGAGGGTCGCACGCCCCACACAAACGTGAGGGGAAGGGGAAAGTCCACGCGGGGGGCGCGCTCAAACCTGAACCGCTCCCTCAGGGCATCGTAGACCTCGAGGGGGTGAGAGGGGGCAAACAGTCGCAGTCCAGGGGTAGAGGGTAGGCGCAGGCGAGGGTACACAAACACCCCCAGCACCCCCGCCACTGACAGCCCACCCAGGACGACAAGCGAGGGGTAGCGCCCCCCCACCACCAGCCGAGGCAGGCGCTGGATGAGCACTGAGACCAGCGCGCGGGAGGTTCGTGCGTAAATATGCGCGTATGCACGGCAGGGGGCCCAGCGGGAGTGTCTGCCCCCCCAGCAGGGGGGGGAGAGGCGGGGGACGAGCAGCAGAGCGGGGGGGGCCGTGAGGAGGGTGAGCCCCAGCCCCACACACACCACACTGCCTAAGGTGGGACAACGAAACAGGATTTAAATACACAGTACCTAGCAACAGTGTTTAATAAACACCTTTGTAGAAAAGAGTTTTAAAATTAAAACTCAATTAAAATCATTCATCAGACCGAATTGCTTAGCAGAGGTTTTATAAACGTCCTCGTCTCAGACACTGCACACTTATCATGTTAATGGAGCTTTAAAACATATCTGGCACTAGGATCATTGCAGCAGCATCTTCAGCATCATCATCATCGTCAGCAGCAGCATACCTGCATAGAGAGCGAAGCAGCGCAGTGCAGGCAGAGGGCTGAGCACACCCCCGTACAGCGAGGCAGCCGTGCTGACACTAGTCGCCACCACCCCCCCCAGGGCGCGCCTCAGGGCGTGGGCCAGGAGACGCGGGGGGGCCAGGGGGTCCCTGCGCCCCCGCGCCCCCCCCCAAACGCGCACGTACAAGAGCGTATCGTCCACGCCCACGCCGAGGGCGAGCAGAAGGGCGAGCAGGTTGATGAAGGGGAAGAAAGGGAGAGCGAGGCGATAGAGGAGCGTGCAGAGGGCAAGCGAGGTAAGCAGGGCAAGGAGACACGCCCCCGTGACGAGCAGTGAGGCAGTGTGCGCCCACAGGGCAAGCAGCACCGCGCTCCCACCCAAGCCCAGCCACAGCGTGTCTGCCACGAGCTGCGCCTCAAATACGCCCTGCTTCACGCCAAGACCCCACCCGTGCACCGCTGTGAGAGAATCAGCAAGGGGAGGGGCACTGCCCCCCCCCGCCAGGGCGTCGTAGAGGGACCGCGCACCCCTCGACCCTAGGGGGAGGGGGAGAAGGGAGAGCGCGAGGGTGAGGGGGGGCAGGGGGGCAGCGGGGGGAGAGGGGGCGAAGTCTGAGGGTGTAAGGAAGTGAAGAATGGCATGGATAGCGTGTGATACAGCCCTGCACACACACATACACACACACCGCCTCTCCAATCTCTAACTCAACAAACCTCTACCTCTACAAACTCTAACTCTCCAACCTCTAACTCTACAAACTCAAACACTCCAAACTCTAACTCTACAACTCTACAAGTGGTAACTCTACAAACGCCTCTATAGTGTTACAGCGTGCGCTCATTCAACCACACTGCACCGTGTCAGTCAGTCACATGATCTAACATCGCAGGATTGCACAACTGAGCTAAAGCAGATGCCGACACCCAACTACTGACGATCTACAACGTTGATCTCAGTTCAAACTTTCAACTCAAACAACTCGTTCAACAACAGAGCATCAGTGTTACAAAACCTGCAGCGTGCGGGCACCCCCCCACACCCCACCCCCCGCGGCCAGCGCCCCGCCTCCCAACACGCCCCCCCCACCCGCTCGTACCAGGGAACACACTCCTCCAACAGACCCGTCACTATGGCAACGTCCCCCTCCGTGATCTCCCCACACGACGACCGGTTGCCTATCAACGCTACGTAGTTAGGCAGCGACCAGCTGCGGCAGCAGGGTCCCCGCCGGGGGGGTGAGGGGGGGCTCTGAGGAGCTCTGGGGGGGGCCGGGGGAGGCAGAGCGACGCAAGCGTGCTGGAACTGAGGGAGGGACCTCAGCCCCTCCTCCACAGCACACATGGAGCGCAGCAGAGGGGCACTGAGTAGGGAGGGGGAGACTGCCTCAAGGGGATCCAGGCGGGGGGCGTCATAGGGGGCGAAGGTTGTGGAGACAGGGGAGGGGACTGTGGAAAAAGGAGAGGCGCTTGTGGAGACAGGGGAGGGGCTTGTGGAGACAGGGACAAAGATGAGTCGAGCGTAGTGCGCGCCTGTGAGCAGCAGGACAAGAGAAGCACTGAGCACTGAGCAGTAGTCTGCTGACCTAGCGCTGTGACCGCGACTGCGTCCTGTTGGACTAAATTAAGACTCATTTATAGAGCATCACCAGCTCTGCTACTAAGCCCATACTCCATTTGACACGCTCACATCCGTATCTGATATAATTATTTTCCTATTGACACACATAGATAAGAAATTTCAAATCGTCAAACACCAAGATCAGAGTCAAAAATTTCTGACAATATTATATATTGAGCACTTTTACATTCAAATAATGAAAATAAAACATATAAGTACACTAGTAAACACATTGAAGTGAAGGTGACGTTACGTACTGGGTGCATCGCAGAAGAAGTTCTCCACCGATCCTCCCCACCCATCCAGCCCCCCCTGCTTTTCCAATCCCCCCTCCTCCTCAAAATCACTCTCATCCTCCTCCTCCTCCTCCTCCCTCACTGACCCGGTGACCTGATCCCTCGATGACGCCTGAGCCCTGACTGATTCAATTGTGCGGCCGCTTATTGGCTGGGATCGGGAGATGAGGGCCGGGTCAGAAACCGTGGACTTGATGAGGAGGTTGAAGGTGCGCATGCGATCACTGAGCACCGTGCCTCGTGACTCAAAGCCCTGCGTGGTGTGTACACACATTACACCAGGGGGGGAGGGGAGGACTGTACACACAGCACACTGCGAGGCGAGGCCGCCAGGGGGCAGGGGCGTACACACGCACACACAAGTTGAAGTCAGAAGCTGAATTAGAAGGCCAACCTCCGGCAGCCTCACCAATGATAACTTCACTATCTCTGAAACAGGTAGCTAGCTACCTGTGTTTGGGTGTAGTTGCGCGCGTCGAGGAGTTCAATTTAAGGTCTCACACGTCTCTAGATGAGTTTTGTCGATTTTCAACGTTCGTAATGGTAAGTCCTATTTCAAACACCAGTAGCTCTGTTGTCAAAGATAGGGAAGTTATCATTGGAAAGGCTGCCGGATGTGAACCAATTAGGCCAACCTACTCACACCCTCTTAGGACTGCCGTACTTCAGCTTACTTCGGTGAGTTTTAGGATCCCGCGAGTTCAATAATTATACTACAGGGCTACGGTTTACGACACAATTAGTACGCATTGATTACCAGCGTTGGGTCGGTGAAATCAAAGTAGTCGTTATCGTACAGCATCAGGACGAGAACGGAGGCTCCGCCTACCACCAGAACGCCGACCAATGGGAGGCAGGGACAGCGCAACACCAGGCGGCAGTACAGGCTACAGCACATGATAGGTTCTACGGGGTGATCAAAAATGTCGCACTATTTGTAAAGACTACGCTTTGTTATTTCACAGAGTTGAGGGAACTGCCAGAGTACGACAACAATTGAATATCTTTCGTAATAATTGTCAGTGACACTGATTCTGTTGCTATAGAAAGTAAACAAATGGAGCGCGCCATGTTGAATCAGTGTGACCAGATTCAAGAAATTGAAACATACAAAAATTGCTACTAATAATAATTTCTTTTTTCTATCATTACTGTTGTTCATTTGTTAGGTTTAGAAGCCTAGTTTAGAAACAATAAACAGGCGAAACAGACGAATACAATTTAATATTTAAAATTGTTTTAAACGATGGTCTCTTTTATTAAAAGACACGTTTAATAATTATTCTGTTCTCAAACAATGTCATGGTGATAAATAATACTAGATTATGACCGCTTACATTGCTGCCTGGCGCCTACTTTTAAAACATCACACTGACTTTTAGCTAGAATTTGATTCAGAGCTGAAGTTACGAAATTTCATCTGCTCGCCGACCGCCATAATCTCATCATTTGGTTTATTTTGCGCCTGGCTGTGCGAATTTCCAAATAACAAACGATAACTAAGATATTCCTAAGATTTTTTAAGAGCTTCTGAATATTTAAAATATGCTAATATATTTTTACAACGAGACCCCAGCTCTAAACTAAAGTGAAGTTACAACCTCCTAATTACAGGAAAGCAATCCTCCACTGTTCTTGTTCCGACAGTATAGCAGAGTCCAAGCTAGCTCAACTTCTGACAAAATTGTACGCTAATGCGACATAGTAACTCAGCACTATAATAAAACAACTCGCTATAGGTGCAAAGCGCAGATCTACCCGGTAGCGCTGGTAAAAAAACACGCCCAACGACAAGACTTAGATAACGAACAGCGTTACAACAAAACTAACAGCAGGCTAACAATGTATTACGATGGTGAGAACGAGCAACACAGCATATAGCCCAGCACCAGTGTTGTATAAGAACTTACCACCATTTTTTTTTAAACCAACAACCAATTACGCCTTTACACATGAAAAGCTAGGGCAGGACGGCAACGCTGGTTGGCTGGCCAGGGGTCGGTATGTAGACGGGGGGTGAAAAGTGTTCCACGACGACCCCGTGATCGCCCCTCATGGCTTCTGCGGGGCTCCAGGTACCCCTGGTGGACTCAGGGGGGCCCCCTGGGGGATGGGAGGGCACAAGTATGGGGGGGTGGAGGTGTTTGTTGAGTTGAGCAAAGATTTGGTCGTTGAGGACTTGAAACCTTCTGATCCTGTCGACCATCTTGCGCAGGGACTGCACGCACGCAACCATCACTTAATGGACTTAACCCAATGCAACCCAACCCCTACCATTGCATAAACCCATTGGAATCCAACCCCTACCATTGCATAAACCCAATGCAACCCAACCCCTGCCATTGCATAAACCCAATGCCACCCAACCCCTGCCATTGCCTAAACCCAATGCAACCCAACCCCTACCATTGCATAAACCCAATGCAAAACAACTCCAGGTCTCCAACCATTGTACATCCCTATTAACAGATCTACAATGCATATTTATAAATAATTGTAGCATACCCTTGTATGTCACATAACAACTGAGCAGAAGATGAACTTTAAAATTCACTAAATCAGTAGCGTTAAGGTTGAATTCCACTGTAGGCTACTTTACGCTGATGGATGTAAAAACTGATTCTTGAAAAATCACTAGCTTTGACATCGAAGCTGTTAGCAATGTTTTAGAGTATTAGCTCAAAAAGACAAATTACATGTTAAAATCGAAAATGAACTAAATAGAACCAGGCTGAAGTTACTATACTGAGTGCCAAGGGCGGTTAAAATCCAATAATGGCGAGCCTGTGCACGACGCACCTTCCACCAGTACAACAGTACAGACTTGCAGGGCGGAGTCTGTGACAAGTAGCCTACAAACCAGGGTGGAGTCCATAACAAGTAGTATACAGACCAGGGTGGAGTCTGTAACATGTAGTCTACAGACTCGCACAGTTAAGTCTGTTACATGTAGCCTACAGAACAGGGTGGAGTCTGTAACAAGTAGCCTACAGACTTGCAGGGTGGAGTCTGTAACATGTAGCCTACAGACCAGGGTGGAGTCTCCTCCCTGGAGCTGGTCCACGCGGTGGATGCGCTGGAGGTGGTGACAGAAGTCCATCGCCTCGTAGCGGCGCTGCTGTCCCAGCAGCACCACCAGAGTGCACCCCCCCCAATTCAGCCCCTCCCCGAACAGCTCCCTAGATACAGCACAGCAAAGGTTGCTACCTCTGTAGGGGGTGCACAACCTCTCAAACTCAATCCCAGACAACAGCTCCCTAAAACAAATAGCTCCCTATTAACCACACAAGAGACCACTAATAGTAACCATAACCCTAACATCATTCAACTCAAACCCTTTCCCTTGTTTAGTGACCTTTTATGACAAGCCCGGGGAGCTCTACGCTCATTGCTAATTAATTGTCTTTGCCAATATCATTGTTTGTAATCATCTTTGAAATTCACATAAAATTCTTGGCGATAGTTTGATGCTCTTAAGAATCGTACATGTATGTGATAACAAAGACCTGCGCCTATTGCAGTCCAAAGAACCGCTCCCCTTCTGAAGTTGCTTTTAACGACTCGTTCGGGAGACTCTTGGCTACAGGCCTATTCACTTTTTACCCCAGTCTGTAGGAGTGAAACGATAGTCTTATAAATGAGCCTATTACTTAAAGCAGCGTCGCTGTGCAGACAAAGGTGTGCTTACTCCACGCTAAACTCGTTCGGTCCGGGGGGTCTGCAGTAAACGAATTGGAGTGCACTCCATAGACGGTGAAACTCTGTGTTCCCCTCCACGCCCCAGGCGCCCCCGCTGGTCGTGTGGGAGCGCCACAGTGGGTCCCCTCCCGCCCGAAGTTGAGCGGATAAGCGCAGAAGGAAGGGGGGGAAGAGTTGGAGGCCGGAGCAGAGACGTTCTCTTGTGAGCAGACTGTGCTCCTTGCTCAGTGCTGCCTGCTGCTCACACACACACAATCACACCCACACCCTCACCCACACACACGCACACACGCACATGCATCAGCCGAGTGCCGTCCGCTGCTGCTGTCGTTGTGTTGTAGTTGTTACCACGACTGTTGTTGTTTATTCACAAAACAATACATCATCTCAATAAAAAAACCTTGACAGTTTGACCAATATGCTATAGGATAGCTTGGGTGAGGGAGCGCAGAGAGCGTCCCCTCCCCCCTAGTTGAGCGGATAGGTGATTCTATTTAGATATAATTCAAGTTAACAAACGGAAAAATCTGACACTGCTCTCCGGCATTCTCTCACCTACACTTTCGTCCTACGTTGTCATCACTCGTTTGATGGATGCCCACGGCAAAGGGAGGGACCCGATGACGTCACTGAACGCCGAAACGGACTCTAGACCAATTATTAATTTTATTTATTTTAGACTTATTTAACTGACATAATGAATACGAACACAGACAGACACACACACACACACAGACAAACACAGACACAGACAAAAATGCAGACCTGTGCTGAGCCAAGATTCGATATGACGGCCGTGACGTGCTGCGCTCTGTACTTGGTCTCCAGCACCAACAGCTGCTTCTTTAGCTCCGCTTCCTGACGCTTTAGCTCGGCCTCCTTTCTCTGAAGCTCCGCCTCTTGCTTCCTAGACTCCACCCTTTGGGGCCGACTGGATGCACCATCTGTGAAGGAATACATGGAGACGATGAAGTGATAACAGTGTGCAAACTAAGTCTAATGGGGGTCAGGATCTAGGGACTGGTCACGGTCTATGTGGTTGAGAGGGGCGGGTCATGGCACAATGCTGCTACCCCATAATTCAAGCAAAAGTAATAAAGAATAGGCACTATTGCGCCGTCATCACATTCTTACTTTCTCATTGAAAAACTTTACTTTGATATATTTTAAAATTTGATAAATGGAGGCTATCATCAAAGATGACGCGAGTTGTAGCGTTCAGGTTAAATGTTTTCGTGAGTGGCTGATGAGGCCAATCCGTGAGTAACAGTCCATGCCGCACGCCTGTCATACATGGCAGGACATAGGTGGCTAAATGGAATATAACGCACTGATTGGCAATGTATGTAACATGCAATGTAATGCGACAGTTCATACAGCAATGCCACAGTTAACACAGCATTGATTATTAACAACAAGCTAGAGTTGCTTTTGAAACAAGTGATGAATAGCACTACTATATTATGGCATGTAAAGTAGGCAAGCGCTTGGCTCAGCACAATCTTGCTGGTTAACGAATAAGCGAAAATACAATCTGCGTGAGGTAGGGGTAGTTAGTATGAAACTCACCCGCGGACGCTGTATTTTCGCCTTTTCGTTGACCAGCAAGATTTTGCTGAGTCAAGCGCTTGCCTACTTTACACGCCCCTTGGTCACATGGAACATTCCTAGCCCTCATACTCTGAGTGGCGCAACTGACCTGTGCTGGGTGCAATGAAGGGCTTAGGGATGACATTTTGAAACATGGCCGCCAGCGCTAGCTCACAGCCTTCCCTCTGAGACTGAAACATGATCAGATATATACAGAGCAGTTGTGATACGTTGTCATCAGCTAACATATGTGCATATAGCCTCATACAACACAGGATATGTATACAGCCATATTATTCACTATAGGATGAGCATATAGCCTCATTGAATGCAGGATGTGTAACAACACATACTGCATTCAAAGTGTGTGCTTCGCTACCTGAGCAACTCAAAATCAATATCTGTGCAAATTCTTACAACAAAACGACGCACACGGATGAAGATAATATCATCCCATTTAGTCCAGCATACTAGTCAAAGTGTCAAACTGTCAACAATTTAATTGACTAAGGGTTTCTTTCAAAATGCATACTTTGCATGCAACCGCGTTAAGGCGGACGGTTGTCGTGAAAACGATTTCCTTAACTGGGTCTCGTGCACGGCTTGGTCCTTAACTGAGTTTCATGCACGGCTCACATGAAACCCTGTTAAGAACATTTACCATTGTAATTTTCATAACATGGTTGCACGCGAGTGCATGCAAAATTGCATGCAAAATATGCATGTGGAAAGGAGGCCTTAGGTGACGAAGAGGAGTGTGACCAGAAGCAGAGAATGTGACCAGAGTGCATAGAGTACAGAGTGTAGCCAGAGAGCAGAGAGTGTCACCAGAGAGCAGAGAGAGTGACCAGTGTACAGTATGACCAGAGTATAGAGAGCGTGACCAGAGCATTCTCGAGCAGTAGAGC
The DNA here is from genome assembly GCA_034695025.1 of Chamaedrilus cognettii. Taxonomy (NCBI): domain Eukaryota; kingdom Metazoa; phylum Annelida; class Clitellata; order Enchytraeida; family Enchytraeidae; genus Chamaedrilus; species Chamaedrilus cognettii. Next base: position 11,605 of record JAQIWG010007538.1, read on the forward strand.
GAAGAGGATGGCGTTGCCTATCTCGCGCAGACACTGAAGCACTTTGGGCTTGAGGTCTGTGTAGGCCATGATGTCCACCAACTGGGCCTCAAAGTAGCCGAGCACGCCTGCAGGGCAACGCAACACAGTGACAGGGACCAGGCGACTGGGCAGTACAACACAGTGACAGAGGGTTGCCCTAGAAGAATACAATACCTACATAAAATATTTATAACACCGTGACAGAAAACCTATCAATCAAAGTGATTCAGTGATTATAGTTCTTCAAAGTTCTTTGGATGAGAACTTGCCCTTTTCAACTTCAAAGAAGTGAATAATGATGGAAATGTAGGCTAAAACACAATCAGCCTAGAGCCCTGTGCTTATACACAGTGCTGATCTGGTTGATGGCAGCATATACTGCTAATTTCTAAAAAATTAAATTTAGTTGAAGGTGCAGTGGTAATACCTGGCGAGGTACAGTGGTTATACCTGGCGAGGTGCAGTGGTAATACCTGGCGAGGTGCATTGGTAATACCTGGCGAGGTGCAGTGGTAATACCTGGCGAGGTGCAGTGGTAATACCTGGCGAGGTGCAGTGGTAATACCTGGCGAGGTGCAGTGGTAATACCTGGCGAGGT
>JAQIWG010007539.1:0-12222 GCA_034695025.1 Chamaedrilus cognettii
TTCTATAGGAGCCCATACGACCCGTAGCCCTTCTATAGGAGCCCATACGACCCGTAGCCCTTCTATAGGAGCCCATACGACCCGTAGCCCTTCTATAGGAGCCCATAAGACCCCTGCTAAGCCCTAAGCAAAGATCTTTTATCACCCCAGTGAACGACATTCTCTTGCGACATTCTCTTGCTCTAAGGGCAACGTCATCGAGCCTAAAAGCAATGTAAAGGCTAGAAAGCGATACAGCGATGGCCGTCGCCGCAAACACAGCCACACACATACCACGCCCACAAAAGAACCTGAAAAATAGGCCACGCCCAAATAATTATTATTGCGATCGTAATAGTATTGATGTGTAACATCAACCAATGACAAACTAAATCCACTTCCTTGCCTGCAAAAAGATAACAATCTCTTTTTAAAATTCTTTCCAGCAACAAAGACTTAATTTAAACAATCGCCAATTAAAAAAATTAATGCCAACTAAATTACGCCGCTGCTCCGCGGGTAATTCATAGAATTTATTTCGCGAAAAAATTTCCGAATAAAATCAAGTTTCAAATCGAATCAGAACTTGTCCGAAATGCTTCCAAACTCCTGGAAAACTTAATTACACAATGCACTTCCATGTACAGATCACCCAGTTAAGCGGCTTATTGTATGCCCGTAAAGGATATAGGACGCGCGTGCGATCAGTAATTTTTCTCAGCAATGTTCACCAATTTTTTTGATCGATGTTTTAATTTTTAACGTCGCTGATCATTATATTGACACTTTATGGCAACGGAGATAGCATTTTCCAAAGCACACTTTTACTGAAAACTATTTAATAACAAACATCAATCAGGGTTTGATGGTTAAACTGACTAAAACTTTCAAGACAAAATTGCAATCAAGAAAGTTTCAAGCCGCTAAAAACGAAAAAGACTTCTCTAAGATCAATATTTATTTTCTCGCATTCAAAATAACAAATCCATCGCGAACCCATATACTGTATTATAATTTAGGCGTTAACGGACAACATTAATAGACCGCGATCAAATCAGGTCGCAATCAAAGGCGCGAATCACCTCCTCCGCCTTCGCTTGGGGGGCGCTGACGCAGTCTTGCCACTCCCTAGGGGGTGACAAAGTGCTTCGCCATATTTGACCTTTTGACCCGGACGAACGCTAAATTCAAAGTCGCGCGGAGCTTCAAAGAGAAGAACGATCGTCGATCCGAGATTAAACTCGCCGAATTCTCGACCTTTTCTGGCTTTCACGCCCCCTAGTTGCGCCTGGGGGAGTGATGGGTGATTGGGGGAGGAAGATGAGAGAGTTTTGCATGCGGGGGAAGAGCTCAAAGCAAAGGAAGCGTCGTAGAAGCACCCGTTGTCCCAGCACGACGCGCAATTGGTCGACAACTCCTGCACGCACACACCTCCGTCAAAAATTTGCATATACGCATGAATAAATTTTAATGTAACACAAAAACTTCACCATTTTACTATATAACAGTAAAGCATAAAAATGTCCTGGACCATATTCGTATATATATATATATACTGATTGTTTGCTTTTTATTAATTCATTTAACAAGCACTAAAATATTTAGTATCATATTTGAATTTTTTTTTTTAACGCAGCGATTTATTTCGAAGAATTATAGACGACTTGATTGGGAAGGCAATATATAGAGCGCTGAAGAGAAGGGCCGAGGAAAGGTCGGAGTGAAAAAGTTAGATGCCAGGGACCTGCCATGCGACAGCACACTAGTGTAATGTAGCGAGAACACTGGTGAGAAAATACTGTCAAGCATAAAATATTTGCTGCATGTTATTTTGGCGGCTTTGCCTATCAGAAAATTTTCTGCATTTAATTTTCACGTTTCTGAGGCCCGCCCATTATATAAAGATTTCGCAGCTCTATTTTGGCGCGTGTAATTTCTGCGAGTTTGATCAATTCGCGAATTTTGCGCCAAACTGACATGCATGCAAAAATTCCATCTTTTACAGTAGCAAAATTCATGATTTATAAATTATATTTGTTTAATACTTACTATTATTTCAAAACAGTTTGCGTTAAATTAAAACACAATGATGCGGACCGGGTCGAAAGGCACGCAGATGGAGCCGACATTTGTCGCGCCAACGGCCGTCATGGAGAAGAAGCCATGCTTCCAGCGCCCGGCGTAGAGCGCGCGCTCATTGAAGTTGAAGAGTCCCTGGAGCCACAGTGCAATGCTCGGGTTGACGCTGAACAACTCCCCTGTCGACAGAACATTTTATTATATTTTTTTCCCTAACTATGTTATAACGTAACAAGTAACATAACCAATTACATAACAAGATAATAACACACATACACACTCGCGTTTTGTGGGCACATTCCCCTTTTACACAGAAGTAGGCCATTTGCAGCCACGGACACACGTCCCCCACTTTATCCTATCCGTCGCATCCTCACGTTTCAGTTTTCTAGCTTTCATATCCTTCTCTGTCAAGCTTTTCCACGTCGTGTCCAGTCTCCCTGTACGTCTCTTCCCAGCTACCTCATAATTCATACATTTCCGCACCCAATCATCCGGTTCCTTTCTCACGACATGCCCCAGCCATCTCAGTCGGTTTCCCCTTACCACGTCCCCCACTGCCTCCAACCCCATTCTAGCTCTCAGATCGGCACTATACTTTCTCTCTTTCAATGACACTCCACTCATCTGTTTCACCATTCTCATCTCTGTCCGCTCAAATCGGGCCTCTTGATCGGCCTTCATTGCCCATGTCTCACTACCATATATCATTGCACTTCTTACACACGCTCCACATACCCTTCCTTTCAGCTTCAGCGATATATACTTTCCAGTTAGAATTTGTGAGCTAGATAATAACACAAACAAGTAACATACAATACAAAGAACAAAGTACAAAGCAACTAGGTTAAACAAAAGATTCCACTCTAAAGAGGCTTACACCTATTCTCTGATCCTAAATATCTCAATATAGGCTTCAAATATGGAAATTTTTACAAAAATAATAATTTAATTGCTTGAGTTAGACCTACATCCAATGTAGAATCCATCCAATTCTTGAAGTATGTGAGCGGAGTAAAAAAGTTGAACGCACTTTTTAAAGTCTTGCCACTCCTGTGCGGCGTTTCTGGGCACTTGCCGATTTATTTCTTTATTGTCCGGGGTCTGGGGTACTGATAGATATTTTTTAAACCATGCTCAAGAATCGCTTCCAAAATATCTATCACCCTCATTGTCCGACGATGTTGGCATCACGTTGCACCGCTTAAAACTTCATAACTTGCTATGATTTTTTCGTTCATTCAATAGGCCTAAATGTACGGAAAGTCAATGAAAGTAGGTTAACTTCCGCAAACAACAATACAAAATTTACAATTTAAAATGCGCAAATTTCTGTGCGTTGCGTTCAAAAAGTAAACACCACACACTACAGTTACACTGCATTCTGTACTATACATAATTATTAAAATTACCAAATTGAACTAATAAATAACTACTAAATTCCATTAAGCAACAGTTACCGGGGAAGTGCCTGCGAGAGAAGACCGTCCAGTCAGTGGGCGAGTGGAAGTGGTGGTAGTCCCCCGGCGCAAGATACACGATGCACTGATGCAAACAGTTCCTGACCGGGTCCACCAGCAAACTCCTCACATACTCCACTTCTTCTTCTTCTTTTTCCGGCTGTTTCTCTGTGCCCTCCTCCTCACCACCCAGGTAGAAGCGAGCTGGAAGGAAGGGAGAGGGGTCTGGGAGGGGAGGCAGGAGGGTGTCTTGGGGGCCGAGAAAGCCCCGCAGGGAGTAGGTGACGCCCTTGACTTGCTCGAGAACGCCACCGCACACCGCGCCGCAGTGGAGGACTGTCCCGTCGGCTGGACTCGTCTGCAGCGAGAAAAAGGAGAAACGGTAATATCTAATCTATCCTTCATATAGCACTGTTTCTATCGCCGAGGAATGGAGCACCAGTTCTTTTTTTCTTTTTTTCAATAAATAAAAATCAAAATAATAGCGACTGCCTATGAGAGCACAGTGTTTTAATGCTGTTTCGCCCTGCGGTAGTTTTTTTGACGCTCCCAATTCAGAATCCTAGGTGCCCAGACGGAATTGCTTTCATCACGGGCCTAGCCTTTACATAAGCCTGTTTTTATCGCCTGGGAATGGAGTATCAGATTAAAATTTGAAAGAAAAATTTACAATAATAATTCATGATCATGTGCCACAAAAAGGGCCTTCGTTCAAACGTGGTGACGAACACAAGTGATCCGTCATTACTGTCAATCTCCATCACTCACCTACAAAAAAACATCGATGTATGCCTGGAATTTTCGAGCTCTTGTCAGTTCGACATCAATGCAAAGAAGTCATCCGGGCACTAAACAGCGAGTGTGTGTGCACTGTACTTCATCATTAACGTTAATATTTGAAATCATCCGTGCAGCCTACGAAGGATTGCAGAGTGTCGCTCGTTTGAATGACCACTCAGACTAACGCTCAACCGCAACTCAGCTAACGTCATAGAGCCAGCAATTGCATCAGGTATTGCCTTGCAGCCCATGATATGTGCACATGATATCTTCAACGTCAACTTCGATTTCTCTACTGCACTCCACCCTATTGGATGACTATTTGCAAGGCTGACGAAATTAGGCACCTTTGCCAAGGGTGCACAAAGTCACTCAAAATCCTTCGCCGCGGCTGGGAATCGAATCGACTCTCTGCCACACTCGCAATCCGAAGTCAGCGACTTAGACCACTCGGCCACAACGCTGCGCTGATATTCCGCACTAGTACCCGTGAATCATATTTCTTCCTCAGAGTAATTAGAATATAGTAGTAATGCATTCGCATTACTACTATATTCTAATTACTCTGAGGAAGAAAATATGATCTAATGTTTATGCTAAGTAGTTCATAATTACCGCCATCTTGTTATTTAATGTATATTTAAGGCCTTAGCAGTTGCCCTGCTTAGAAAACCAGATTTGGGTATTTATGTCACATCTTGGGAGATACTAATTATGACGTCATTATTGAAAATTTAATCTTAGGAGACTGCTATCGAGTGATAGATCTAGTTAATTCTTGTATATTGTGAAAAACAGGAAACTGTGTTTGTTTTACCAAAGATCTTCAAAAAATTAATAATACAAATAATTCATTCGCAGTACTCGATCCTATATATACCCTGTTCTTCCCACAAATGATGAATACTACTATCATACCAGCATAAGAAGAAGCATAGATGAATGATAGCATTTGAAATGTGAGCATGGAGAACAATGGAGAAGATTAGCTGGACAAAGAAGATAATGAATAAAGAAGTGTTGAGGAGAGTGGGGGAAGCAAGGACTATGATCGAAATAATAGTCAGAAAAACTGGAATGGACATGTAATGAGAGGAGAGAGTTTGTTGAGGGAGGTGATGCCGAGAGAAGAATGGAGGGCAAGAGAGGACCGGGAAGGCCACGTATCGGGATGATAGGGACAACCTGTTTTTTTTTGTTTATTATTCACATTTGTAACTTCAGTATATAAAAACATACAAGAAATAAACGCACAGAGTGTCAAGTTACCTGGTTAAGCATAAAGAGAATACATCCCCATAAAGGCAATATGCCCATGCCCAACCCCACTTGCAGCAAATTATTGATCATGTATTGATTGCATCATAAATTACAAACAAGCTTGAGAAGGAATCGTATGCGGATATGAAGAGAAGAATCAAGGCTCGGCTAGGATGGAAGGTTTGGACACCAAAGATCTTCCATGTGGCACAACACTAAAGAGAAGACCAGCATGAGAAACAGACCAGTGGCGCCGCCTTGCTGATGGGTCTCACGCCGGGCCGCAGCACACGCTGGAAGAACTTGCTAAAGGACCGATACTGAACCAGGTCCTGCTCTACGGCGTCGGACAACACGCAGCCAAATAGCCAGATGTAGAGCCGGAACGCTGGCCAGCGCAGCAGCGTCGGCATCTGCCACCGGCTCAGCCGACCCCAGAGCCGGGACAGCGCGCGCAGCGGCAGCCGTCTGTAGAGCGTCCACTGCATAGCAAGTACACACGGTTTGAAACTTACCAGTAACATTGCCAAGGGTCGATAGATTGTAAGTAACATTCCTCAATGTTATCGGTTTGTTTTGCTTTGTTTTTTTAGTTTAGGACCATGTGTAGCACAAAGACTATATACAGCCCGGTTCTGTGCAAGACAGCAGGCATGCCCCTTCTTCAATCGCCTTTACGACTCGCCCGGGGAGCAAGGGGAGCTCTGGGCTGCAAGCCCATTCTTTGTTCCCCGGACTGCAGGAGTGACAAATGAAAGTCGTAATATTGAAGCGCAAGAGCTATAGTATAAGGTTCAAGGCGACAGACCTTGAATACTTTTATTAAATAAAATTTTATTCGTTCAAGGTTACAAACAAATACTTGTATGTTTTGCAAATACCGTTCCTCTGCGCTAGCTGAACAAAAGCGCACGGCGCCGCTCGTTTGTTGATTAGCAAACTGTGTATGTCAAACATACTCTACCAAAGCTTTACGATTAATTCAAGCTGTTTTCAAAGCAACTAGATTATGGTCAGAATCAACATCGGCCTCTTTTCACACACTGTTAAAATATCCACTTGTCAAAATCCATCCGTTGAAATGCCACTTTCAACGCGCAGTTAAAATATCAAAATGACGTTATCGAGTTTGAAGAACCCTCACCCTGCTGTTGTATTGCCTCAGCACATTCTGATGTCTCCCGTCGCTCAGATGCACCATCTCACCCCAGGACATCGAATGCCTCAGCTTAATCCTGCCCCACCCCCCCTTATCCGTCGCCCCCTTGTCCTCCCTCGCACTGACACTATCTGCGCCCCTCCTGCGCCCCCAGGGCAGCAGGCCCCTCAGCGGCCAGCCCAGCTCCCTGCCCCCCAAGAGAGACAGTGAAGTAACCCTGCCGACAGACCGACAGATGCGCCAGGCCGTGCGCCAGCCCAGCCCGCCGACCACCACCACTACGCTTCGAATGCGGTAACGGCCGCGCGGCTTACAAAACTCCTCCTGCTGTTGCGAATCTGGAAGCTGCTGAAACTGCTGATCAAACAGCTGCTGTTTCTGCTGTAAGCCTTGAGCCTGAAGCGTTTGCACGCACAAATGCTGATTCTTTTGCTGCTGCAAGTGCTGGCCTCGCAGCTGAAGCTCCTCAAGTTGCTCAGATTGCTCGATCTCATCTTGTTCCCGTTCTTCCGGTAATTCCTTCAGCTCCTGCAGCTCCCCACACCCCTGCTGTTCCTGATTCCGGAAAAACCGACCGTTGGAAGACTTCCTTTCCGAGCGTTTCTGCCTTTTCGACAATTTTCTGCCAGTTTCCGCGTCCCGCGTCATCATCCCAACAAACGTACCACTGTCGTCTGACAACAACACCTCAGCCCCCTCCACTTCTTCCACCACAACCCCTCCGATCCCCACTCCAATCTCTCCCGATTCATCATCCCGCCCCACGGCAAGCTCAACGCCGATTTCCGCCTGCACGCAATCATCCTCCACCTCTTTTCGCCCGCCGAGCACCTTATGCCGAGCGCGCCACAGACACAGCACAGGAACATACAGAATCACGATCACCCGGTACACCCTCTTGGGCGGCAGCAGGTAGGCCCCGAGGTAGGGCAGCGCACCGCCCCCGAGCCCCCCCAGGCCCCCTGCCGGCAGGTGGTAGTAGACGGGGTAGGCGATGATGCACACGAAGCTGTCGACGACCGAGTCGGTGACGGCTTCGAAGAGTACGAGCACAATGGCGAGGAGGTGGAACGAGCTGAGGTCGAAGAGGGTCGCCACCGCCGCTGCTGCTGCGGGCATAATGAGGGGAGGTGAGTGGCGGCGTCAGCTGGGGGGGTAGTCAAGGAGGCGTCAGCTGGAGGGTAGTCCAGGAGGCGTGAGCTAGAGAAGAAGGCTGCTGATGAAACTGAAGGAAGCTGTTGACTGTGAAGGCTGCGTGATGAGTTTGAACTCAAAACTAATCTGCAATGTGTATGCAAAAGATTATGAAGTCTTTTAAGTTTAAAATGCACACATAAGCGCATGTGCGTTTATTACCGTTCATGGATACAATCATACATCGTTTAAGGCCTACATCAATTTAAGTTAAAATTACATAGAGATCTAAAAATATATAACAAAACAAAATTGGCACCACCGATCGTTCAAAAGTTGGCAAAATATCTCGATGCCCTACTCTAAATTACTTTGCACTATATCCTTGTAGCTTACATCCAGTTTTTAAACTAGGCCTGACGCCTGATCATTCATAGAGCCGCGGCCTAAGAGTGACTATACTGCACAATCATTGACATTGTGTGCTTGCTTACAAACGAACAACGTTCATTCAATGTCTACACTCGACACCATACTGTTAGTCTCTAGATACATAAAGATCTCAAGGATCACAAATTACTATTTCAACTTCAATTACTAATGCCCTGCAAAGTCTAGTACATCCCGTCTAATGGTGTGAAATAGGCAGATACGCACCTGCATGCACTTACATGCACACGGCTTGTCCAACAGCTCTAAACAAGATTATTTATTACAAAACTCAAACTTTAAAGACTAATTCCCATCTAAAGCATAAACTGTGCAACTGGTAACCATGCCTACTCAATTAACAACCTCAACTACTGTCCAGCGATAGCTGCTCAACTACTGTCCAGCGATAGCTGCTCAACTACTGTCCAGCGATAGCTGCTCAACTACTGTTCAGCGATAGCTCCTCAACCAATCTCACAGTAAAACCACTTTAGCAGAAAGGCTCGGTACAAGGCGCCTAGACTCACGCTGTCTCGCTGCAAACAGCCTTGAAGTTATTACAGGTCTTCAAGTAATGGTACTGCCTTCAAGATATTAGTTATTACCTAACAACCAATCGTAGCACGAGTTCCTTGGAGCGCCCTAAAGAGCGAGCTCGCTGATTGGTTGAGCCACTGTTAATGAGAATCACGGAATGAGCAGACATGTGCAACATAGTATGGCCTTCTTTCTACAATGAATATTTTGCATGCAATTTTACATGCAATTTTGCATGCAACTATGTTAAGAAAATTACAATGCAAAATGTCCATTGTCATGAAAACAATTTTCTTAACTGGGTTTCATGCAAGCCATGCATGAAACCCCGTTGAGGACATTTTACTAAATTGCATGCAAAATTGCATGAAAAATTGCATGCAAAATATGCACCGTAGAAAGAGACCCTAAGAGCAATGAGCTATTTAGCAGCTCTCAAAATACATATTCAGAAGCCGTAACGATTGGTAGACCGTAGACCTGCTGGGTAATGAGAGGAGAGAAATGAGAAGAGTGGAAAAATACCCTATGGTTTCAGTGGATAATGATAGTGTGACTAGAGTATGGCTTCAGCGGATGATGTTAGTGTGACTAGAGTATGGCTTCAGCGGATGATGTTAGTGTGAGTATGGCTTCAGTGGATGATGGTAGTGTGACTAGAGTATGGCTTCAGCGGATGATGTTAGTGTGAGTATGGCTTCAGTGGATGATGGTAGTGTGACTAGAGCAAGTTACTGGTGAACACAGTCTTTGCCTTGGAAATTCAACAATCAGTTACCGTCAATACCTCGTTGGTTTTGCGGAATTATAGTGAAGAAAAATGATGAAAAACGCTTCAAACTAGCGCCGCGCCAGACAGACTCGTCGAGGCTCGCTGCGTGTCGAGGAGGAGGCTGGAGTGGACGCTTTGCTAAGTAAAATCGCAAAGTCGCAGTTGCAGTCGCAAAGTCGCAGTCGCGAAGCCGTAAAGTGCATTTAAGCTAAATATCCGACGTAGGGGTTACGGTCAGCTTAGGAAATTTAAGCTACCGGTACATGGCTTAGTGCAGCTAGAGCAAGTTGATTAGTTACGATATATGACGAACTAGTTTACAGCCAAATCAGGCATATGCTTGACTGGCTACGCCTGCCATTATGATGGCGCCCTATATAGAAACCGCATACCAAATACAAAAATAAGAAATATATATAGCCCTCGTAAAGAACACGCAATTAATCAAGTACGTCACCTAGCTATCTGCCCACTGATGCAACCAAAAATGCACAACCACGCGTGACACGCAGCCTAGATATCTGACACGCTTGCCACTTGAAGCTGGTGCAATATGAGAGACCAATTCAAAATTGACACCCACTTCCAGCAACTCGTAGACATACTACATTTATACAGGACACGAGAACTTAGCCCTAGTCAGGGGGTGGCACTTTGGCACTGCAAACGACGACAACTCCTGCAAGTCGGAGAACAAAGAATACAAACTCAGAGCTCCCCGGGCGAGTCGTAAAGGCGACTAAAGAAGGGGGAGCAGTTCTGTGGCGGCTCTATTACACCGAACCGGGCTGTAATTAATAGTCACTGTTACTAGTCTTTAAACCACAAATCCCCCAACCACTGCAATCATTGCTGTGTGGTACTTACAACCAAATATTTGGTTGTCCACATTTCAAAGCACTATTTCTCGACAGCTCTAGACCGTGAAGGTCTCTCAAGCTCCTGATATAACTCTGGGATCAGGACGCGCGGCTACTTTAAGTGCCCATGGCTGCAAAAGGCCCACCCCCGGCGGGGAATGCGGCCACAAAACGCAGAGAGAGGGGCAGGAAATTGGTAGTCTGCCGGGATGACTGTAGCTCTATATACAATCCACAACACCCGATTACATCTAAAGGCCACGAGATTTATTTAAGATCTGAGTGGATGGGACACATGACTGCTTATAAAAAGACTGGTCAAACAATGAATGTGGAAAACAAATGTAGTATCAGCATCAATGTAGTATCAACATCAATGTAGTCTGCAACACGGAACTATGGTATCCTACCAGTTATTGAATTATTCATCAGTTCCGTTAGACTTGGCCCTCAGCACGTGACAAAGCGCTCTGTCAAGTCCCATGAGGCGACCTATCATGACACACATGCCCCATCGCTCTTTCTAAATATAGTGATACAGTTAATGGACATCGAATTAGAACTTAAAGGGTACTGAATTGCACTTCAGGATCAGAACCTTGGTCCTCTAAACATTACAATACGCAGCACACGCCTCTAGCAATAAATATGGTGCATTGGCACGGCATAAAGACTATCCACTTGAAAAAAAAACCTTTAGACGATGAAAAAGGAGGCTAGCGTGCTAGGTTGGACAACAAAATTAAAGCTTTTGTTTCAAAATGGATAGCCTGTATACTGCACCATATTCATTGCTAGTCGATATTTCGTGAGATTTATCTGCTAATGTCCATGTTTTCACACATATTTAGACGTTTGCGCCCTGATGAGGACTGCTGGAGCTGGGTTTTTATGACCAGATGCCCTACCTGATGGCAATCAAATAAATAATGATCTGACACTGGGTTAGCACCTAGCGCCACTGGTGTGTTTAACAGCCTTGCTGAACGCACTGTAACACATGGCTTCAGAATTGATGACGTAAGGACTTTTAAACCCTTGTCCACTGAACTCTTAGTCCGACGCCTTAACCATTACACCACAGCGCCTCATTGTGGTGTAGTGGTTCTAGAAACTCATTTAAACTAATTGCCTGTTATTACTTATTGTTCAGCCATTAAATTATTTAAAAAAAATTACAGTAAATAAATAATTAACGATTAAACATCTTTCAGTTTGACAGACACATCCGTTTAGACAATCCTGGACTATGATCATGCCCTGAAACAGTGTTGCCACTAACCTTTTTAAAAAACCATTAAATTGTCGTTAGAAAAGCGCATTTTGTAATAAAATAGCATAAGCAAAAAACATTTCGGATGAAAAACTGACTATATGAATGGTTTTTGAGTTTGTTTATTTCGCACTCAAACTAAAATGAAGTTCATTCAAACTTAAAAAAATAGAGGACGAGCAATTGGCTGTAACTGTAGGGTTGCCAAACGTCCCTTATTTTAAGGGACATCCGTTATTAATTTTGACGGCATTTGTCCCGTGTCTCTTATGGAACCTAACTCTGGCTCAGCAATCCAGCAGAGTTGGAGCCGGTCCTAAGTCCGGAAAAATAGGGAGGTTTGGCGACGGGAAGGGCATCCGGCGGCAAAAATTTCTTCAAAACACCATGGTGAGATGATAATGATAATGATGATGATGAGAAGCACAAGGGACGCAAATTGTTGCTTATATAAATTATGAGCCAAAAGGCATAATTATAATATATGCCATGCAAGT
>JAQIWG010007540.1:0-12221 GCA_034695025.1 Chamaedrilus cognettii
CCCCAAAGCGCTTTTCTCCCTACGACCCTTCAAACGTACGAGGTCATGGTGCGGCTGATGTGAGTCTGGTAGCCCTGAAATTTTCTCCGGTTAGCCAAATCCATTAAATGACCAAACTGGTTTCGCTTTCGTTTCTGAGCATTAATGCCCATTTATGCTCTATTTTTTACGCGAAAGCTGATGTTTTATTTAAGCTACTACTGAAAAGTGATTTGTGTATGGTTCAAATGAAAGATTCACAACCGAATACCAAGCGAAGCCGATTAAGTTCATCTAGTTACTATTTAAATGACATGTCGCGTAATTAATTTGGTTGTTAATCGCTTTATTTAGAGTTTGTAACTCAAAATCTGAATCAGTAGCCAATTGAAATACTGAATACTTAAATAGCCAATCTGGCCTACTGCACATTTCATTATAGGCGCAATTTTGTTGCAGCAAAGTGAACAATAGTTTGAGTCGTCGGCCATTGCAAGATGGGGTTCCGAGAACGATTTACCGATTTGGAATACAAGAACTGGATCAAATGCGGACTCGGTCTGCAAGAAGTGAAGAAGCACCTACACGGTCTCACAGAGCAGGAGATGAGCAGATTCTATGAGGATCTGAAGAGACTTAACAACATTGACAGCAGCAAACCCTGTACAAACCCCAACTGTAAGGCGGCAAACATCGAGTATTACAAGACAGACGGACAGAATGCGTGTCGTCTGAAAGCGCCGGGCTGTCCGAATGGTTAGCTCTATTACACGTTTGGTTGGTAATGTTGTAAAGTTTGAACACTTTGATGGTTACAGTTCTACGCCTATTAGCCTTTTTGATTAGAGAACTCAGAAAATAGCGATAAAATTAGAAGAACTGTGCGGAAAGTTTGAGAAAAATATGATTTTTATGCTCGGAAAATGCTCGAAAATGCTCAAAGCTAATTTGCAGTAATAGCCTACTGCAAATTAGTAATTAGCAAATTAGATATATATATATTACTATTTATATTTATTACTATTATATATATATATATTATTATATATATATATAATATATATTTGTAGGCTACTGCTAATATATATTACTATATATATATATAATAGTAATAAATATATATATTTATATATATATATATATATATTAGCAGTAGTACTGATTAATAAGAAATGCATTATATATATATATATATATAAACTTTATTTCACCCAGCCAATGGTAGCAATCAATATGACAAGAAAAAATTAAGTAAAAAATGAATACGCAAGGTGACGCACTATGCACAGTGAAAAATGAAGACAATGCATGTAACAAAAATCGTACCCGGCACAGTAACAAATTGGCTTATATAGCACTGCGTGCACAGAAAGGCCTAGCATAGTAGCTATACGGTGGAAAGGAAACAGATCTCAAAATTTCTACTAAGAATCGTCCCGCAAATGCCATGAAGGACTTGACCAATAACGAATATAGTTTTTGTCCATCGATATAAACAGGTATCTGCGACAAGCTGCTGGCTGCCATTGTCGATCAGCACACCGGCAACAACCCGAAGGGGCTCCACCTCGTGGAGAACTGTGACGTCACGCGCTGGGCCACGCACAGGTGGGAGGTTGCCAAAGCGTACATGAGCAAGATCGGCAAGAGAGATCAGAGCAAGGTTGTCGGCCCGACTACTACTGATATCGCTGCTCTTCTGACGCTGATGATGCACTGCAAGCGATTCAAGGGTTATTGCAACGTCTCTACCATGCAAAAGGTCTCTGCTTCATGTCATTATGGCTCATTGACTAAACGCCAGAATGACGTCACAGACATATGAGATGTCTCTGCACGGGCACCATATCTCTCGCCACGCCCACAATCGGATGTAACGTGTTTTGTTATTAATTTAAATGTTGCGTGAGCCTTCATTGGTGCATCAGGTGATAGTTCTAATTCTGGACCAATCATCAAACAATTTAGTTAGTCATTGGTCAGTTAGTAAGTGAATTTAGTAGGCCTACCTACGCTAATTTTGGGTGGGCGGAGTCAGGATACAGGACAAATTTTTTGATGGGCTGAGGCGAAGTTGTGAAGGAGTTAATTGGTGTTGTTGAATCAATGTTCCCTCCATGCTGTGCATGCAAGCGGCCCACGCGTTGTTTCCAGAGACTCTGCGCTTGAATGCAGCGTACAGTAATTTGGGCCGTCAACTAACGAACTCGAATGTAGAGCTGATATTCAAAGCATGAACACGCAAAAAAAAATATGAAAGCGAGGGAAAACCGCATAAGACTGAAAGAGCACAAATTTTTCTTGTCCGCTTACAGACGTTTTAGCTCGGCACATTCGTGACGTTATAGACTGCAGAAGTAAATATAGTCAAGCATCAAACTGTGACATCATGCATCGTGACAAATAAAATATGACAGTTTAGCTTGAGCAGTATACGCTTCTCGTGCACGTCATTTGAGACAATCTGACTCGTGACTTACTGCTGGTTGCTCGACCTCGATTTAAGTGCGATTTAATTTTGTAGTCTGATTTAACCAAGGCAAATCTATGAGAGAATTGTTTCGAATAATTTGATTGGTCAATTCGCACCGCAAAACTAAATCGAACTTAAATCGAGGTCGAGCAACCAGCAGTTATGGTTCAGTAACTTTAATTTTTTTTATATTTTGTATTGCGCACCATATGTATTGTATATTTTGTATTGCGCACCATATGTATTGTATATTTTGTATTGCGCACCATATGTATTGTATATTTTGCACACCATAAATTTGTAAACAGGATGCGTTTATTTGTCAATGCCTGTCAGGCGTTAAATTACCGCTCTAGCTGTATGGAGAATTCAATTTCTCGGCTTGTCAATGTCTTCCAACCAGAGCGGGAGTATAAACGTGTCCGGTGTCGTTGGTAGCGAAATCGGCTGCCAACGGCGAGCGGTGGGTGGAAATCCCTTAGGCATCGCTCTCCAACAACTGCGCTGACAAGATTCACGCACGAGACGCGTACCATCTACATGTATGTTATGAGCTGCGTCTATAAACAATCAAAACAACGACAGCATTACGTACATTATTACGTACGTGTAGCGTGGGTTGTTTGCGCGTCAACTGTTGCTTGCTTCTTGTTTCAGCAAATAGCGATACGCAACCGTCTTATGCATTCACCAGCTCTGGGGGTGTCGAGCGATGCTTTGAGAGAAGACATTGCCGCTATGATGGCATTCCTCAATGTTCTGAAGGCGGCAGAAAATAAGCCAAAAATCAAGGGAATTGAAGAGACGATCGATGATCTGAAACAGGTAGCCTATATTTTGTGAGAAAGCGCTGTAAAAAACGTAGATTTATTATTGACACTAGCCTAGTAAGCTAAATGAGCTTCAACTTTGCATACTTTACTCTTTTTTAAATTATACGTAGAAGTTTTTTCATTTTCATGACAATTTTCAAGGCGAATGTAGCATGACTACATTAAGTACAGCATGATGACATTACATAATTGTCAGCATAGGATAGTTATAATTGAATCTAGACTTGTTCAGGCTGCATTTTGTAGCCCGAATTAAAGTTCACTTTTAATCTAATAACAGCTTAAGACTGCTATTTGTTGAAAACCCAAGATGCTAATTTAAGAGCTGTTTTAGAAGTTAAATTTTGTACAAGTTTGGAAACTCAGCGAGGCAAAAACCTTAAATTGAATACAATGTCATATCTGATTCGAGCGCAACGAAATTTCAAGATGTTGAAGTTATATATTATTTGACTTGTGGTGCTTGACCTCAGATGTTGGACACTGAACTGGAACTGACAGAAGCTGGGTTGAAGCGCTACGAAGGCTGTGAGGCGGAATTACTTGGACAGCGGTTAGCCGACATCGAGAGCAAGCAATGGGAAAATGGGGAAGATATCAAGGAGGTTAGATGTCACTTATTGCTCTCAAAGAATCTGCTGTTTTTGATTGAAGAAATTTGTTTGTCAGTTAATTATATTTGTTTATGATCCCTATCTGATAATCATCGTCCAGGATATTTTATTATTCTGGTTGGCGACAGGAAGGGCATCTGGCTGTAAGGACCCAGCTCTTATATAAACGTCTAACCTGTGTTAACATGGAGGCAGCGTTACAGGCTTGTCTGTCGGATCTAAAGCATTAGATTGAACTTTAAAAACGATGCTTATTATTTATTATTATATATCTAAAATAAACCCTCCTAGACATTGAGTTATGTTTTTTATATAAGATAATAAACCTGGGGCCTCATTCAGGAAGCGATCTTATGACAATTTTAGTCTTAAGATTGTCTTAAGACAATCATAGGAAAATCTTATCTTTTTGATTGGAAACTTCGCACAGTCGCGCGCGAACAGAATGATGACGTCACGGCGGTCGGAGAATGTATTTTATTTGCTTTAAATTTGAATTGGGATAAAATATAAGATAATCTTGCAAAATGTACGTGAATTCTCTGCACTCCGCAGGATAGCATTCCTATTGTTAAGGTGTGACTACTGTGATGACCATGTTGATAATTCGCCGACTGCTAAAAAAATTATTTTTTGGTGATTTTGGCGACCGGCAGGTCAAGCTGAAAAGGTGGTCAAGCCGTGAACCTAGGCCTAATTCCTGAATGTTTTGACTACTGTTGCCGCAGCTTCAGCAGACCGCTAGAGTCACCATGGAATTCATTCGCGATCATGCCGATCTCAAACAGAACACGAGGCTCTCCCAGCTTCTCAAAGCACTCGACGCAAGAGTTCAAGAATTGGCGAAAGAGCTTGAAAATGTAAAAGAAGACGTTCGGGTTGTGAAAGAAGACGTCGGCGCGATGAAGGGAGACATCGATGGCGTGAAGGCGGATGTGGCGGACGTGAAAGGAGAAGTGTCGGTTTTGGGTCAGCAGCTGAGCAAACTTTCTGTTTCCAGTCCGGGAGGAAACTCGGCAGCCAATGGTGTGGCTGGTTCAGCAAAAGGTTAATTTATTTGTCTCCGTATTTATTGGCTGTTCTTGCGCTTATTCTTTGAGTTAAAATTGCGTGCGTTTTGTAGCTCACTCTATGTAGTAGCTGTTACTACATGTTGGACGCAATAAGAGTATTTTGCATTACACATTACTCATTATTCCCCCCTGCGGGCCAGGGAACAGACAATTGGCTTGCAGCCCAGAGCTTCCCGGGCGAGTCGTAAAAGGTGACTAAAGAAGAGGGAGTGATTCTGTGCCGGCTTTCTTGCACAGAACCTGAATGCATATAGTATATAGTCTTTGTGCTCCACACGGTCCCTAAACTGCAAATAAAACAACTGAATATTTATCATGTTTATCGCATATTCAACACGTGCGACATTTTGTAATTTTAATGAAGGCTTTTGGGAACGGCTTGACTAGAAGGTGTAGCTTGGCAGCTGTGTGTTGTGACAGTGTGAGAGATTACCGATGCCATGAGGATGTGTATTTCCACTGGTCAGTTTGGGTGGTGCATCACTGGTATCTCCCCTGGTTGCGCGTTTAAAGAGC
The DNA here is from genome assembly GCA_034695025.1 of Chamaedrilus cognettii. Lineage (NCBI taxonomy): Eukaryota > Metazoa > Annelida > Clitellata > Enchytraeida > Enchytraeidae > Chamaedrilus > Chamaedrilus cognettii. The sequence continues at coordinate 5,489 of JAQIWG010007540.1, forward strand.
AGAATTTACAGTTGATTCCATGCCGGTCTTTTTGAACAAGCTTTTCAATAGTTTTAGCCTTTATTTTTCTGACAAGTAGTTCATTTAAGTGTGGGTTGTACATTTTGTTTCATTTTTTAATTTCATGCGCTAGGTTCTGGCATGAACTACATAAGCAAGCTCATACAGTGGACCCAGTCCAACGGACAGAAGGCCCCGGAGTACAAGCCATTGATCGACATCAGTGTCACGGGTATTTAGACTATTGCTGGATATTTTATGCCCCGATGCGCAATCAGTACGTGTATGTATGTATGTATATTGCACTTTTAACGCACCAAGAATATGTCACGCAAACGGAGATGGAAAAACATCATTTGCTTGAATCGTAGGTGCGGGAGAAGTGCAACAGACTACAAGTGCAACAATTATTATTTGAACTTATTGGAGAAATTTAATTTGAATTCGATTCGCGGATTGAGAACGTAGGACTTTATTATTACCGGAGTAACTAACGGGCTGAATTCTTTGATTATATTACTAATTATTTTTCGATTTCTTACCAAAAAAGAAATAAGCTAATTTTAGCTTCTTTCTTTACGTTTTTATGAATAGGCTCGGTGTGGGATAAATAATTGCGTGATTGACAGACTGAACCAATATCACGGAGAACTGTGATGATAACACTAGTGCTAGAGTTAAAAATGATGTTTAAATTGCTAAATATTAATTGCGTAATAGCCTTTCTGCGCTTATTTAGTTGCCCCTTGCAGGCCAGGGAACAAAGCATTGGCCTGCAGCCCAGAGCTCTCCGGGCGAGTCGTAAAAGGCGACTAAGGAAGGGGAGCGGTTCTGTGCGGGCTCCCTTGTACAGAACCGGACTGTATATAGTCTTTGTGCTACACACGGTCCATAAACTACAAAAACAAACTTGATTTTGTTTTCAATCAATTCGATTAAGCGAGAATGCAGTAGCAGGCCAAGCGAGTCCTGAAGCACTGATCAATGTGTGCTTGCTTTGCTGTGCACTTGTGCAGGACATAAGGCGAGGGTCAAGGTTGGCAATATATGGTTTGAAAGTCGACGTGAATTCTTGAAGATGAAGGATGCTGAGCAGGACGCAGCAGAGGTGGCCTTGTTGACGCTGATTGGTCAGTTGCTATTTTGTATATTTACAGGCTGAAACCATAGATATATTTTTGGAATGATCATTCAGTAAATTTTGACTTAAGCAATTTTTGCTCATGTACAATTTTGTAGCTGATTTGCATTTAAAACTTTTTGACAGATATTTCATGACTGACTTCAACCTGACTTTGCCTTATTAGTATTGTTATTAAATACTGCACTGTAGTTCTTATCAGAAACATAGCTACATGTAGGTTTATGTTGGCTTTTTTATTGCGTAATATATTCGTAGTATTTTTTCGCTGCGCGAATGAGTGTAATTGCATACACATACTCACTACCAGTGTAAAGGTTAGACCTTATAAAAATGCATAGCGTTAAGCCTGCTCCTTCTAAAACAGATGCAGCGCAACTGCTCAGTCTTTAAAAACCAAGCCAAAAGGCCTACACTGTGTGGTTGATTTCACGCATGATGCAGCGTTGGCCTTTTCCAAATAAGGCGTATAATTCGCATCTAACCAACATTTTTGGAATAGCCTTCTACGCCTGCTAAACTAAACCCTATTTATTGCAACGCCAACTTCATCGCATCTGTTTAACTTCCAAACAAACTTATTGACTGTTTGTGTTTGTTCTTGATGATATCTTTATACCAGGACCGCCCTCTAGCAACAACGTCCCTTCCTCATCGACTTTATTCGATCGGCTCGCCGAGCGCTGCCGAGCGGAAGGCCTCAGCATTCCCTCTGTGTCAGTGGACGAATTCAACATGGCCGCCGGTGCGCAGCCTCAGTACACCGCTCGAGCGCTAATCTCGCACTGGTTCGGAACCGGTCGAGCGCATACGTCGAAAAAAGATTCGGAAGAAGACGCCGCGAAGGAAGCGATGTCGGTTTTGGGCTGGGCAGTCCCCGCGAACGATTCGAAACAAAAGCGCGTCTTGCTGCGCGAGCACGCCCAGAAATTGAAGATTATTCCGCCGGAATTTCAGACGAGTGATGACGGCGGAAAGCCTGTGCTGTTCCGCAGTAAGGTGAAGATCCAGTTTGAGCATGCAAGCGAACGAAGATTCGAGACCAATGATGTGGGTGAGATTAAGGAAGCGATCGCTCGGGAAATATTGGAGAAGTATCGAAGCCTTCCGGAGAATTGATGCAAGATTTTTATTAGGGTATCGATCGCTATCGACCAAATATTATTTATAGTTGGAAAAATATCCGGAGACTTAGAAACGTATCGGCTCAGAACGTAGGCTTTTTTCGCTTTGTTTTATCAACTACGCAATTTTTTCACTCCGTTTGATTATAATTGAAGCACAGTCAAAATAATGTTCAGGTTGTGATGTTTGAGCTTTGCATGCATAGTGATCTCGTTTGATTGTTTCTTCATTCATGATGTGTTGTAGATTCATCTATGCCAGTGTCTTTCTAGTTCTCTGACTTTCAAGACACTTACTTAAACGAACTATGTTCAACTGATAAAATCTGCTCCCAGCTATTATTTTAACGAATTGTGTATAAATTTAAATTGTTGAAAGTTGCGACTTCAAATGTATAAATATTTTGATTGGCAGCACACGGATAATAGATGCCCTTTCTGATGTCAACTAAATAATAATTATCTGGCATGGGATTAGCAGCCAGCGACAATTGTGTGTTTAACAGCCTTGCTGAAGGGCCTGTAGCCCATTTTTCTAGCAGAAAACTTTATTTAATAAATGATCCTACAATTCTGTTCTCTGATACTAAATGTAGCAATTGTTTTTATTAGGCCAAATGAAAATTGTAGACTTAAAGACTTTGTTCCTAGCAGTTTAGTAGGCTACAAATCAAGCGGCTAGTGTAGGTTCTGGATTGCTATCTGTAAATAACGCAGGCCTAAGCGATAGTCTAAATTGAAAGGGACAACTGCGTATTTTATTGATGATTTCGTTTTCTTTGAGCCTCTAAAACTTCCGGTTGATTTATTTACTTTTAATTTAGTGCAACAATTATATTTAATGACATTTAATAAAAATTTTGACGATGATCGCTTACTTCGGCGCCTTCTATTAGGTGAAAGCATTACATGTTGATTTATGGTAATCTATTGCTAAAGTATTATGTTTACCGCTATTGAGTTTGCATTCTAAAATACTGTTAAACTTGTTAGGAAAAGGCTTATGTTGTTAATAAGTATGGTGGGCTGGATAGCAAATTAGGAGCGTGTGGAGCTGACAAGCGTTAGAGCTCAGCGAAATATCGCAGCTCTATGCGAAACGTGAAAATACAATCTGCGCGGTTGAGCTTCATGCGAACCACGTCAAACTCAGGCAGATTGTATTCCGCTGAGCTAGCTAACTAGCGCTTGCCAACTGCCGTATACACGCCCCAGGTGCGGTATAGCCTATAGAACAACATTTTGACATTAGACAGATAGGGGGCTAAGGCATTAAACATCAATGTATCATCTTATTTTTCTCTACTGCTTTTTCACTTAACGTGTTCATGCAGTCTTCCATTATTTTGATTTGGATACGGTAATATTGTTAATGAAAGCATACTTTGCTGTTTTGTTCTTTCAGACCGAGTCTATAATGTCACAGGACGAAGCGGTTCGCGCCACGAATGACGACGCTGCGTCGTGCAAACGCTCCGCAGTTCAACTCGGCTATTGGTCGGACCCATATCTGCCGTATTTCGTTAAATCGTCGGACCGCAAGCCGCCGGAGATCAACAGGGGCTACTACGCTCGTGTGACGGCCATCCAGCAGCTCATTAGCCAATTCATCGATGTAGGTCACGGGTCCGAACTGGGAAATTAATTGTGATGGGTTAACTTAAACTTCCAATTTCACTACTGGACTCCATCCTATTTAGAAGTTTATTTCTGCAGTGGATTTCTACATTTAGCACAGATGTAAATTTGTAATAATGCTGCAGACATTTAGGGGATCAGTTTAGTTATAAAAACGGCACTGTATTTTTGCAATTTTTACTTGGGATTCTGACAATCGAGCCAATTATCATACTGTATTTTTAAGTTTGAACATTGAGTACAGTAGCAAATAACGTAAGACCAAGCCCTATGCCACTAGCACTTAAATACACTTAACTAGCATCAAATTATGATTGTTCCGGACATGACATTAAACTGTGCCCGGCAGCCCTGCCCTTGCTGCCATCATTGAGCAGGACAAAGGCGTTGTGGCCGAGTGGTCTAAGTCGCTGGTCTCGGCTTACGAGTGCGACAGTTGTAGATCTGGATCCTGGCCGCGACAAAGATTTAGAGTCACTTCATGCACCAATTGGCCAGGGTGGTTTGAGTTAGTTAGCCACAGTGCTGAGATCTACCAGATACGGTTGAACCACCACCAGCGACCATCAGCTGGTGAAATGGGGCATCACTTTCCCCTCAAGGGGCTAAAACAACAACAACATCAGACTATGGATCCTATCTACCCTAGGGCTATGTGTACCATAAACTAAACTGTACTAACACTCACTGCCTTTTGAACAGGATCAGTCAAGAGTTGAGTTTTGGAAAAGGGATACGAAAAAGCGAGTTGGGGGAGGGTCACTCCTCCCCCAACTCGCTTTTTTTGAAAAGAACACAATTTTTTTGTAATTGTCGAGTTTAAGTTTTTGACTGCCAATAACGTCCAGTTTATTTATTTATTTTTTTTGATGAGATAAAAGCCAAAAATTGAAAATATTTACTTGACATTGTTTTTATTTTTGATGATTAATCTCTGTTCTCATTGGTCCAGATAACGGGGCCGGGTCAGTGTCAGGTCGTGAACCTCGGGGCCGGGTACGACACGCAATTTTGGACCCTGGTTGACGCCGGTCGGTCTCCGCGGGTCTGGGTCGATCTTGACTTCGACGTCGTCACGGCGGCCAAGATATACTACATACGCGCTCGCAAACAGCTCAGCGAAAAACTCTCTGAACCCCGTGAGTCTAAATACTGAAAAACAGGAAATTTTTTGTGTGCATGTCATTTTGGTGAGTTTTGTGAATCTACAAACTCGCAAAAATTTCATGCGCCAAAATAAAACTGCAGAAGCTATATACAATTGGCAGGCCTCAAAAACGCAAAAATTAAGTGCAGCTAAATTTCTCGGAGACCAAGCCGTCAAAATAACCTGCACCAAATATTCAATATTTCATGTTTTATGTTATTTCAGCAATAAGGCACCATGGTCCGATAGTTGAAGCTTTTTAAGTCACGTACCTGCGTAAAGTCAACAACTCATCATCTTTTCTGTTACCGTAGTGAGAATGTTAATTAAATTGAAATTCATATTTCTTAGTATGAAAATTCAGTTTTCTGATGTCCAATGGAAACCCTTTGATGAGGTAACTATCAAAGCAATAATGCTCCATTATGTTTTGTGAATTTTTAGCAATTCGCACTTCTGTTCTTGATCAATTTAGTGTGTCGTGACTGGTTGGCTGACAGATAGGAGATCGTTCCGCAGCTGTATTTCATATTAGTTTCTTGTTGTTGTTGTGTGCAGAATACACTCGCACAGAGTTGCACAGCACAACCTACCACATCGCACCGTGCGACCTTCGTAGACCCGCCGACGTTTTGACTCGGTTAAACTCCTGTGGCATTGACCTATCCCAGCCGACGGCCTTCATAGCCGAGTGTGTGCTTGTCTACATGCCGGCGGCTGATTCGTCGGCTCTGCTGCGGGCGCTAGCTGATGCATTTCAAGCCGCTCTCTTTGTCTGCTACGAGCAGGTTTGGCTCAGCGAATTTGAATTTTCTGACCATTTGTTTTACACTTTGTCGTAAAACAAATTCTGTACAAATTAAAATTCTTGATTTGGCGTGCTATTTTGGCTTAGATGGAAGCGAGGCGCTGCGGTGTAGTGGCTAAGGCGTTGGATTTTGAGTCCAGAGGACCTGGGTTTGAGTCTCGGCGCCAGCAACTATGAAACCATGCGTCACAGACCCTTCAGCGCGGCTGTTAAACACGCAAGTGTCGCTAGCTGGTAATCATCGTCCTGGATAATTTATTATTCTGCTCCGCGACAGGAAGGGTATCAGGCCGTAAAAACCCAGCTCCAACATAAACGTCTAACCCGTGTTAACGCGGACAGCATAGGAATGGACGTCAATAGCCGTGATTATCGATTATCTTCCATAATATTATAGTTATTATGGAAGGTGCATTTTGTAACGTTTTAAATACAAGTGGAAGCCGAGGTACCGTATCAGTTGGTTTTTAAATGTTTCTATTGTATTGCCAAAAACACCTGCAAGTCGGGGAACAAAGAATTGACACGCAGCCCAGAGCTCCCCGAGCGAGTCGTAAAAGTCGACTAAAGAAGAGGAAGCGGTTCTTTGCTTGGCCCCGAGGCGCTGAACCAGACTGTTACTTAGTCTTTGCTTTAGTCTTTGTTACTTCACACCTTTCTTAAACTTGACAAAATTTTTGTATTGTCAAATTGCTAATATTGGTATATTCAAAACTAGCTGGGGTACCCAGCTTTGCCCGGGTTAAACTACGTGATTTAAACTACCTGGGCCTACCCCCTGGGTTTCTGGGGCCCCTTTGGGGCACTGGGCTGCCGGGGGCTCCCAGAGGGAACCCCAAAATCTATAGAGGGACTCATGGCCAACGTTGAATCTA